>JBBBDQ010000115.1:2362500-2580000 GCA_037127315.1 Ascarosepion bandense
TATACACATTGGCGTTCTTTTGTTGTTTTTTTAACCTTAGAAAAATTAATATATTTTATGTTAAATTGCAAATCATACCGTAAACATTGCTTAAAAGTAATATAATAATTTAATATAATTTTTCCACAGTTACTGGGTTTCTACGATAACTCTAGCTTAAGGTGCTTAAGAACAACAAAAATATCAACTAGGATGTTTTTAAATTAATGAGTCATCGTATTATATTACTGAAAATATTTTGAATCATGCGCATTAATAGCTGACCATACTACATAATGTGGTTATATAAATGCTTTCTTGGACATATGAAGGGAGAACATCTCTAAAAGGATTGTCGAACTTAGAACTGTGTTGCTGCACATTATCCAGTTGTAATAAATCATTGTTGTTAGACTACAATAATAAGTGTCACGTCTAATTCTCCAGTCAATGACGCCTTTAAAATCATTTACATGCAGCTTAACTTTATATACTGCTATTCCATGATTTTTGGATCTGCAGTGTAATTGGTCCTTACTTTATATCTCGACTTAATTAACATTCTCACCGACGTGACGTGGTTTTCCTCTGTCTTTTTTTTAAATATTTTCATGGGAACTGCACTGATGAGCTTTTTTCCTGGGACCCTTACGTGAATTTTGAATTTAAGCGTGCTACTAGATTGGCATCTAGGTACCCTTCTTTTACAGTTTAAATAGTTAAATGTAGCTGCCACTTCTATTCCAACAGTCTCTTTTCTCACCCTTCCCGCTTGTGGGAATCTCTTCCTTTTACTTGTACCCTGATAGCCACAACCTCCAAAAATTTAAATTCAACATCAATTGCCATCTTCTTTCTTCTTGAATCCCGTTCATTTTTTATCCATTCTTCTGTACCTATACCTTTCTGTAACTGTAACCCGCTGCACACTAGTGGCGGTCCCACCTTGCTTGTGGTTACATGATTTTAATAAAAAACAGTGCAACACGTATAATATTTGTAGCATAATTTTCCAGTCGTTTTATCAAAGTCCATGCAGAGTGTTATCAGAGACCAAGACATGTACGGCCTTAAATTGGAAGAAGTTTCATTTCATATTATCTGGTAAAGTAGATTTCTGGACTGTTGACAGCTAGTCCATTGCAATCCACAATTTGGCCATGGTCGTGTTCACATCAGTTTTATTGGAAGTGCTGTTGTTTCCACGATAGATAACATGATCGATCACTTTTACTGTCTTTTCCCACAGGGCATTGATGCAACCTCTGTTTTGTTTGCATTCGTATGAAGACCATTTCCTCTCATATTGATCATTAAAGTTTAAAATGCATATATCAGTCATGTCTTCCTCATTGCTTGAACATCTAACACTTTTTATATCGTACATTTTTCTCGGTGAGTTTATTGTCTTGTAATTTATGATTCGTATGCACACTACTCTAAACCAGTTTCTATATATCAAAAGTGAAAACCGATTTAACGGTCTTTTCCATTCCGTTACCTCAGGAGCCAGGTAATTTTGAGAAATGGAACTCACTCTCTCTCTCTCTCTCTCTCTCTCTCTATATATATATATATATATATATATATATATATCAGAGAAGCAAAAAAGACAACAAATAGTTGATATGCTAAAATGACAGTGATTTTTATTAAATTTAGAATCCAACTACGAAAAACAATTGCATCAACTATTACGTAAATCAAATATTAATCCTTCATGGATATAATTTAAGAGTTATTTTTATTCTATGTTATCTAAAATATTCTGTAATGAACATAGCTTTTCGACAGACATTTCTTATTATTATTTATAGATATTTGTTATTGTTCGTACGGTTTAAAGCAAAAAATTGCTTTGTTATGTCTGTGGGCTTGGTGTTTTGATTGAGTTGTATTGGTGGTCCATTTGCGTCTTTGAGCTGAAAACATATTTGTTGCCTCGATGACTTCATCTTTTTCTGGAACGGATATTAATCGTGTAATTAAATATTGATTTTTAACGGCGATAGGATCCATTGTGCATTATTATTATTATTATTATTATTATTATTATTATTATTATTATTTTGCTCTTTAACTTTATTTTGTTGTTTGATTCTGATTTTGTTTTCTTAAAATCCCCAAATCAAAGAGCAGTTCCTCCAAGGAAGAACCTGAAAGAAGTCCTAACGATAACCACAAAGAACAATAATTGGAATTTCCATTTTATAGAAATCATAATAATCTTCTTCTAATGTATATTTTGACTTGTTTTTGCATTTCTTTTATTTTCTGTTTTCATTCTTTCTCTCTTTATATATATATATATATATATATATATATATATATATGTGTGTGTGTGTGTGTGTGTGACTTACTTTATGAAATCAAGCACAAAAACAAATGAAGGAAATGCATTTATTATTGTTTTCTGCCAGTCCTTTAACTCGGAAGGTCCATTTTGGATTTAAAAAAATATTATGTGAATTTTAAAGACTTGTGGATCTTCGTCGGCAATTCGTTGTGACAAATCTTAACGCAAATCGTCGTCGCCAATTTGTTGGGGATTTGTTGTGGCGAAATCAGGCCGGTAGTAAGACACGGAAAACAGAAGGTATGTTCAAAAGTGTGTTAGTATAACAAGAACGGCACAGTTACGCTGTTCATTGCCTGAATCGTAGCTGGCTTTTACTAGCTGTCGTACTAACTGCAGTATTTATTCGCCTTTCCACTTAAGACAAAATGTGACACAATACCTTTTTAATGCGGGTAATCCATGTCATGTAGCCCAGGCAAAATTCCTGTCTAACTTTCCCCAGACGAGACTATACCCTTCGGTGGAGCCTCAACTGGATCATTACTCTCCGCCAGTAAATACTCTACTAAGTGCTGGACCTAACTACCTCCTGCAGGTAATTATATAGTAAGAGGAAGAGTCCATTTAAAGTTCTTCCACAAATCATAATGTGAATCATTCAACAATCTCAGCCATCCAGTAAATTCTTAAAACATACATACGCACACAAAAACGCGAGTAAATTTGAATCATCAGAGGTACATTCAGTCAATCATTAGACTTTCACTTTCTTTCCTTCTCTCTACTCGCATTTTTTCATTCTTTTCTCAAGTGTATATATTTTAGCACATTGTGTTTCTTCTTGATTTGAAATGCATCAATCTAAATATCAAAGAGTTTCATTTATCAACGAATAACAATGTCTAAATAATCCTTCCATTTCCTGTCTCAGTGAAACAATTAGCTGAATTAAATTGATATGCTTTTTTTTCTTTAGTTTAAATTCAGAATGTAATCTAAAATTTATTGATACTGTTACGAACAAAATTTGTTTTCAAAACAATTCATTTGTCAAGGAAAAATAGACGATTAACTGACTTTTATCTCGCTGAGTAATTATACGATATAGCTTTAATCTTATCAGCTATATTGCGTTCAATCATTCTAAAAGAAGTGTCTAATACCTTTTTAATATAAGCGTGTAATAATCTTTGTTTAGTATGTCATAAGGATATACCCGAGTGCCACCCAGTAAGTATATTATTTACTCTTCTCCCCCACTTGAGAGAGATGTGACACGAGGTCTTTTCTAATGTGGGGAACCTGAGCGCGTACGCCCAGGTACTGGTCAAAATATTACCTATCTACCGTAGTGGATAAGTTCAAAACCGGTCTAAACTGGTCTTAATTTGGTCATTTCCGACCCCAGCCCGAAGGCCGGGGCCAGGTCAGTAAGTATTTACTCTTCTCCCCCACTTGAGAGGGATGTGACACAAGGTCTTTTTTAACGTGGGGAACCTGAGCGCGTACGCCCAGGTACTGGTCAAAATATTACCTATCCACCGCAGTGGATAGGTTCAAAACCGGTCTAAACTGGTCTTAAAACTGGTCTTAATTTGGTCATTCCCGACCCCAGACCCGAAGGCCGGGGCCAGGTCAGTATCAAAGTTACTCCAAAACTTAAACAATTTCATGATACGATAATGCGTCAGTAACGCGCTATGATTGTCACTTTTATCTATAATATTGGTTTATTTCAAAAACATTTTTTCAAAATAAAAGATTAAATAATAATAACGTTTCATTTATGACAAACGAAATTATAGGCATTTATTAAATTTAATTTATTATTGCAAAACGGACACAAAGATGGGGTTTCCTGACGGAATCAGTAAATTTGTCCGTGGGTTCTCTTAAGCTGTCAAGAGAAAATTAAGCTATTTGAAAAACGCATCTATCATAATGCTTTTAAATGAATGAATAACGTGAAAGGTCTGGTATATTAAAGAATAAGAATGAAAAAATGATATTTCTTCGTTCTGTAAAAGCCATTGAACGCTTCAGCTTATTTACTTATTCAGCTTAAACTGTAGTGAATTATACTCAAAATACATATAATTTTACGTCTCAGTTACTCTGAGCACTCAGGAAAAGAAAAATTAAAAGCGAAAAACATTTCTAAAATATTGTTCACTCAATACGACGATGAGAGCCACACAAGTTAGAGGTTTACTGAATGAGATTGTTTTCTGAACGTAGAAAGAGAAGTGAAGATCGTGACTATAATTAGGTCACATAAACAGTGAGCCGAGATTTGTAGTTGGTTAAAATTGTAGCCATCTGGTAAACATCCTCCATATGTCTATTTTTACAAAACAGTAGTTCATGGAATGAATGTGAATGGAACTTGTTTCTTACCAGTGAAATACGTAAGTAATGAGGATGATTCGACCGTGTGTCTATTAGTTTTAGCTGTAAAGTTCTACGTCGTTCAGTGCGTACTGCTTGGACTCAGTGGAAACGGGTAACCGATAATTGAGCAGTACTAAATTAAATAAGAACAAGACCGTATACCTAGATATGGGTAGCTAAATGAGAACAGCCTAACCACGTAGTTTAAATAAAGGATTCAGTTCAGAATACCCTTTAGGTTACCCGGATAAATATACATCCGAGAAAGGTCGGAGTGCACAACGGCTGAAACGATGTGATAACAACAAAAATGATAAAGATAATAGTCCGAATATAAACAGTGTAAATCATGAGATCAGGCTTGTTAAAATAAGTAATGCTACTAGTCATAATATTTGCTATGACATATTGATAGATAAGATTGCAACGTTGCAACTGTGAGAAATTTGTTGTAGGATGGGAAATAGTTAATTGCCTACAAGGTAGAGGAAATGCTTTCGAGCTATGTCAAAACTGAGAATTTGGTAATCCTGACACTTTTAGAAATTCATGTTCTTCTGTTAGATTAAGAATCGTTGCAAAAAATATCACAACAGAGATTAAAAAAAAAAATTCTTCCGTTACTGTGGCTAACAGCAAAATTAGTTTTTGAAGAAAAACTGAATATCTTAAAACTACATCCACTGCTGGAAGCACATTCCTTCTAGTTTACTATTGTACAGTCAAAAGTTGAAAAAAAATCAACAGTTTAACGAAAGTAAGATGATCTATTCTATATTATACGTCATATGTGAAAAACATATTAACTTTTTTTTTTAATAATTTCACCCTAAGCAAGAGTTAAAGTTTAGATAAGAGGAGAGTAAAGAGCAAGATGGACCAGTTACCAGAGGTGTCAGAGAGGGGGCAAGAGAAGGATGTGAAGAGAGTTGCGAAAGTATAGAGAGACAAAAAGAGCAAGATATACAAGGTGATGTAGAAAGAACTTGAGTCAAGTGAATAAGCGATGGGTATTGACATTGCATTGAAACTCGTGGAGGTTGTTGCCGTCAGGAATGCAAGTATACGGAAGGGAGTTCCACAGGCAGGAAGTGCGAGAAAAGAAGCTGGTGGAGTATAATTGTCGGCTGCATTTGGATGATCTAACTGTAAATGGGTAGGACGTTGTTGCCAGTATGGTTGACGAGTAGATTCTTGTCTCAGGAGCACCAGAGACTTAAGTTCATCGGAACAGAAGCCATGAAAATATTTGTAGACTAGACAGAGGGAAGAAAGTGGCTGGAGCCGAACCTCCAAGTCGGGACCTATCACATTACAAATTCTTCTTTGGAGCCTGTCGAGAACACTCTGATAAATAGCAGAGGTGCCTGACCATATATGACAGCAGTATTCTATGCACGGACGGTTGGTTGATTTGTATATGTGCAAGATGTACTCAGGCGGAAAAAAACTCCTGGACCGACACAGTGACCCAACCTTCCTAGCAGTGGATTTAGCTATTGACTTAATGTAATGATTCCACTTGAGATTGGAAGATGGGGTAAGGCCGAGGAGGCGCAATATATTGCTCTCAGGGAGATTCGCTTATGGTGGGCAGGAGAAGTTGACTGTCATAAACGAGTCTTTTTTTTGTAACAATGATAAAGAGGGAAAAAATAAGCTTGTAACTAGTTCTCGATGTCACGTATTGCAATTCAGTTGTATTTGTACACACTGAATTACTGAGTCACTGTATAAATATACAAATGCTTAGTAATACACAAATTGTATTTACCATAATAAGGGCATTCGGGTTGTTCGAGTCGTGTAAAGGATATCATCAGAGAATATAAAACCGGTAAATTGAGTTTAAATATTGAGTAAGTGTATTGCGTTTACTTCAGTATGAATACCATGAACCCGTCTCATTTCACTCCTTATATATGGATTAAGCAAAAACCTAAGCTCTCTAGTCTAAGATAAGGGAATCTCTGAATTTCGAACTCAGAAGAAGCCAACTGGAAACCGCATCACTATCTTTTCAAAATGTATGGCAGTTCAGAGATGATAAAGAATGTGAATATGTAGTGAGTCTACCAGAGATACGGGTCTTTATCGACTAGGAATATAATTATGAAAGCTGATCACTGATGACTATTCCTTTGCCACAAAAACCGGGTAAGTATATGCTTATGTAAGTATATACCAGTCGGTTCATAGTTGTATTTCAAAACCTTGGAAGTTTGCCATTTGGTTTTACAAGTTTATTGCTCATGTTGCGATTCTCACAAGGTGTCAAAAACTCTTTATTAGCATAAGCTGAAACTAAAAAATACGAAGGAAACTTATTTGATTTAACAACTAGTAAGAGTCGAAGTTAGCAAATGCATGATTGACAAAGTAACACATTAATTAATTAATTTATTAAAGTGTTAATTAATACATACCTAATTAAGTGACTCGGCTTCAGTCACTTTCCCTCTGCCGGAAGACTGTTTCCGTTTACTCTTGTTATAAATAATTTGATGGTAATTATTCGAATGAGAATTTCTCTATGGTACGTTGATTTTATGAATTTAATCGCAGTACTAGACTGCCGACTAGATCTTATCAATTTACAGTTGTCTTTTTATAATCGTTTCACCGCAAGCAAGATAGCACTACCACTGGTGCGATGGGGGTTACAGTGAGAGGAATGAGAACAGAGAAAAAAACAGTAAAGGGTAAGAGAGAAGTGGGAGTTAGGAAGATAGAAAATGGCAATTGACATTGCACATAAACTTTTGGAGATTATACCTATCAGGAAAGCAAGCATGCGGAAGGGGGTTCCATAGGCGAGAAGGGTGAGCACATTTGGTGAGATATAACCGTGAGTTTTATGCTAACAGTTTCTTTCTTCGCACTTCTCGCTTATTAAACACTCTTCCGGTTAAATGCATTCCAGATAACTTTAACCTTCAAAAATATAAATGCAATGTCAATCACTATCTGCTGTCCCCCTGATTACTCTTATTTTGTTCTCCCTTCTTAGTAATGTTTCTATTTACTAATTCTCTCACGCCCAGTAACTAATTATGATTCAGTGGCTTTACTGCTTTGCTTGGGGTGAACAGACTTTAAAAAATAACTCTAAGGTGCCAGGTGTAAAATCAGTTCCTGGTTTTGGCAGTGCTGAATGTCATAAGCTGTAGTTCAATAGAAGAAACGAACAAGCGACATAAAGGAAAAAAAGCTAATCAAAATTAACTTTACTGGTAATATTAATCACTTGCTTAGAAGGAAATACTTGACATTCAGTGAGCGAATATTCAGTGTTACTCGAGTTATGCTTTTCACCATTCCTTGCACATTAGCGTCTAGTATCTTTTCTCCTCATCTGTAATGGCAATATTGGCCGATTCTTTATGAAGAATTATTCGACATTCATTAATCCAGCAACCATTACTATTGTCGGTTTAAATTTATGAAATGTTTTTCTCAAAAATCTTTACAAGAAAATAGGTCTCTAGGGCCCAGTAGCTATTATCGCTGTTTCAACTATTGATGGGGTTTTCTTTCCTAACTTTTTATTTGAAATGGATTGTGTGGATTGTCAACTTATTGATTATGTCATTTATTTTGTGACATGTGATAATAATTTTACCGCTTGCTACTGTTGAAAACCCTGAAGCAAAGCGGTTTTTATTACTTGATACGGTTCTTTTTTTTTTGTAATTGTGAAACGCCAGTTCAGAAGGTTAGATAAAGTGTCGTCTTCACTATTCCCAAACGTTTTATCCCCTCAAAGCTATTTTTAACTTTTGATACTGGAAAGTTGTTGTAAAACTCTGACATTTTAATTTCTTTTCTGAACAGATTTGGCGACATCCACATGAAAGTGTCGATCAGACGACGCAATTTAACATAATAAGTAGTATTCAGATGAATGAATTGGTTAAGTGATATTAAATATCCTCGAAGTACGTCAATCAGAATGAAAACAATCTATTTTCTTAGGGTGAATACAGGAACCAACGCCAAGATGTGAGTCGATTAGCGAATACGAAGTTAAGAGTTGAAGCTAACAGTCAAGGTGAGTTGCTCGATGGAAAGGATGAAGATATAATGCATCGCATTTATCTTGATAAATTTATTAATTTACTCCTCTCTACGACTTTTCCTATACCAGAAAAAAACTCACCTATGCATCCATATATATATATATATATATATATATATATATATATATATATATATATATTCGAATTATTTTATTACCCCTCAACCAGAAGAATATTTTTGGGCCAGTTCGAGACAGATTCGAATAAATAATACTGTATACAAAGGACAATTGTTTCAAAGGACATATAAATTCGTTCTTGATGCTAATTCCGTAATTGATTATATCGGCCATACCACTACGAAACTAACTTGAAGACTCACGCTACATATCTCTCTCAATAAAACTCAATTCGATCTCATTTAAACACACACGGAGACCTACCAAATCCTATCCGAAACATACTTGTTGACAAGAATAAATAGGGCACCATCCGCATGCCAAAAAATGACTAAAAATAATGGAGACCTTGTTGATAAAAGCGAAAAACCCAACACCCAATAACATCAACTACGAACACGCTAACATCATGCTTACCGTGTTTAGTCCAAAACACTGATCTACATTATACATAACACCACTTAAATTCTGTTACACGTATAATAACATTCATCCTCAAAAATGGCTAAAAGTTTAGCCGAAAGAGCTTCGATAAAGAGAATATTTAGTCAATTTTTATAGAATTTATATCCTCAAAATCTGAAATTATAAGACATGAAAAATTAAATAAAAAAACAACCATAACACCTTCTCTGTCATTTTTGTAAAGAACTCTTCATAAAAGAGAGATTGTTGCTATATATATATATATATATATGTTATTATAAGAAGTGAGAAAGCAATGTGGGGTTGTGTAAAAGTTAAAAAAAAATTTTTTCTGCATATATTAAAGAAAATATTTTGAATGTATACGCACCTGTTTGTTCTGGTGCAAAAAAGCCATATTTAATATACCGTTGTTAAATCTGATGAAAAAAAACATTTCACAAGCTATGAAGAATGTGTTTTACTTAAACTCACAGAAAGATACCTTTAATAACTTCTTCCTCTTCTGGTTCGACTCAAGGAAATCCATTTCGAAAAAAATGTCACTGGCGATAGACAATGAATGATTTAATAATGAGAGTCTAAAACGAAAAATTCCTTGCTAAAACCACACCACCTGTCAAAATGCTCATGTAAATATAATCTGTGAGAGAACATTTTTATCTATTTTTTGTTGGAATTAAAAATAAAATGTGATGAATACATCTCTTCTCTCAAAGGGCTATGTTTCAAATAGCAGGTTAATCTCTGTTCTATCAACTAGTTAACAGATCCGAGTCTAGCCTTCGGTTCAACTATGTATGTTGCCGTTCTGTCCCACGATACATGTTTTAAATACAGAGTTATCTTTCTTCTAAAAGAAAAAAAAACACAGTGGGACACTAAATATGTTACCCTGACGAGGCGCACATTAAAACTATTGAAAAGATTAGTGTTAAAAAATAACTGCGGCGTAGGGTTATCTTAACTGAGGTAGAATTGCAAAAAGAAAAAAAACAGAAATTACTTATTAGAGGCTGCTCAAATCTAGACTAAATCTTATTAATAAAGAATTCATTGAGCAATTGGCTCTTTTGAATGACGCATTTTGAATGGATACTGATAAACAAGGAAATTGAAAGACGATTTTGTTGTTTCCATGTTTCAAATTTTACACAAAAATAGATTATAAATTAAAACTTTCCGTCAAGTCAATAAATCTGTCCTTGTCAGATTCTTATTTGTTTCATTTCATACAACTATTTTTTTGTCTGGTCGACGATTCCAAAAGTTTTTGAGTTATCTAAATAATTCCGCAAATTATATATATATATATATATATATATATATATATATATATATATTAGGGAAAAAACAGATAAAATACTTTGTTGATTATATATATATATATATACAGAAAGAAAAAGAAAGACAGATAAAATACTCCGTTGACTGAAAAGCGATGCAACAAATTTATATGATTAAAAAAAAACACACACACAAAAAAAGATGCCGGGAATTTTTGCATCAACCTAATATTTACACTCAATCACGAACACCGGGAAGGTATTTTTTTTACAAGAATAAAAAAGATTATTTCTATAAAAATGTTATGGAGTGGGGGAAAAAAGAATGCATTGTCAAACTATATTTGACAACAATTGATAACAGTCCAGACTAGCTTGCTTCAAATAAACACAAAATGGAATTCTATAACGAAATAGAAGAAATAAAATGAAAAGTCATGAAACTTTATAATAATCCGCAGAGAATAGAATGGGTGAGATGAGAAGTTGAGATAAACTCGACAAGCAGTTAAATAAGAATACCTGATGACAGACAAAACTTCGATAGCATCTCCGTCTTCAGTGTGGTCATTTTTTTCAGCTTTTCATTCTTTTCTTTTTTGTTTGTTTCTTATTTTTTTTCTATTTTATCTTTAATTGTTTCTTTATTTTAGAATATTCTTTCTTTCGTCCATATTTAAATATTTATTTATTTTGTTATATTCTAATTACATTTTCTAATAGTTTCATTGTTTCTGAATGGATAGTTTTTATCTTTCTAGCTATATGTATTTCTTTCTTTCTTCTACATTTCAATATTGATTCGTTTCTGTTATTTTAACATATTTCCTTTTCAGTATTTTTCTTTCCTCTTTGTTCATGTATATTTAATCTAAATAGCTTATTTTCCTTTGTAACAGTAACTTTTTTCCTTACACCTAATGGTGCATAGGGCAGCATTTTTGCTGTTTCCGTAACAAACTGTTATTTATGGGGCAGGGTTGTTAGACCTGCGCCAAAACCTGGAGAAGGAATGTGATTTTCTAAGCGTAGCTTATTCGTAACACACCGCCGAAATTAAGGGGCACCCAGTGAGGATCGAACTCACTACTCAGTTATAATGATTCTAGCGAGACGAGCTTGCTAACCATTACAGCACGCCGAGGTGCCCTTTATAAATGTAGGGAGATGGTTAATATTTATGGAATTGGTTTTGTGTGAAACATAACCGAACTCTCTACGACTTACATGTTCTATCAAAATTTATCAGAAAGTTATCAGAAAGTGGATTTGTGGAAGAATAAAAGTATACTTTTTGTATGTTTAAATAGAATTTTATTAAAGGAAAAGAATAACATGAATTAGTAGAAGTAAGTTCAATGAGAAAGTTAAGGATATCAAGAATCAGTAATAGTCCTTGCAAGAGTGAATTTATGTGTACGTAGGCAGAAACGTCTGTATGTATGTATGAGCGTTTATTGTTGGGTAGGATTGTCTTTGAAGTTATCGCTCAGGGGGAACAGTGAAAAGGAAGGAGGTGAGAGGTGAGATAGAAAGATAGAGACAATAATAACGATCGCTTGATGTTATTGCACTTGTCATCTCATTTCCCTGGCGATGGCCGTGCTTGCCCCATCTTTTATTTCGTTTGTTGAGGTCACTTGGGAATTCAATCTGGGATGTGGTTCTGGCCTTTCTATTTTGTTTTTAGATGTTTCCGAGTTTTCTATTGGCCGAAAAACATTTCGCATCAAGGTGTGAAATTTTGCGAGTTTCGTGTGTGCTAAGCAAAGGTTGTAAATTCGAGAAAATTTGTTTATTTCTAACAGAATCATTGAGTCAGTACTTAGCATTTAAATTTTCAAATTTAGAATTTGTTTTGTTCGCTACACCTTCTCTTTAATTTTCTCTTTTTGCTTTCTACGTTTGTTTTTGTTTATTTTATGTAAAGTTTACATTATTCAGACTATTACATTGCTCAGTCGGAAAATAACTAGCGAGGTAAACTAGTTAACCATAAGACGACATCGAATTACCACAACATCCTGGATATTTATTTTTCTATACTTTTGAGATTAGATAGTATTTACACTATTTTAATTGTTCGGACTATTATCCTCATCTTTATTGCCTTGTTTACGCCGTTTCAGTCGTTGTACGCTCCGACCTTAGTCAGGTGCTATGTAAGTTTTAAACTGAGCTCCTTATTTCGATTACTGGGGTATATCATTCTCATTCCATGTGCAATAGCACTTCTAAAAGTCATTTAGTTATCTTCTTTTAATTTAACTTTTTTAAGTTATTTGTTTACCATTACTGTAGCTTTTTATTGAACTCATAACTATTGGGATCAGTCACTGGAACTAACCAACTGATAAATATTCACAAGGCTAAGGTTTTTTTAGGACACATGGCCCAGGACGTACAATAGCCAAAACGTCGTAATCATGATGATAAAGGTGAGGACAATAGTCCGAATAATAAAAATACAAGATCATCTCAGAATTATAGTCAAATGTAAACTTTAATATTTCGTTTTCTCTGTAATTTCTTTTAGTATTTATTCATTTCTTGTTTATATATTTTCCAATTTTTGGCTTCTTTTTTATCTTCTAATTTTTTTTTTCCTTTTTCACTTCTAATTTTTAATATTTCTTTGTTATTTTCGTTATTTTTTAGTATTTATTTCTTTAATTTTCTTTTATATATTTGCGATCTCCCTTGGTTATTTTCTTTCTCTTTAAAATTTCTCTTTCTTTATCTATTTTGTTTATCCTTTCATATTTCCTTGGATCGAATTTTTTCTTTTTCATTTTCAATCTTCTTTTCTACGTGTCTTTTTACTTCCTATTCTATGTTTTATTTATGTGGGCGACTGCCATTTTCTTCTTATTTTTATATATCTAGCTTTTTGTTGAGCCACTTCCTTTTATTTATTTCGTCTTTAGTATCCTTGGATTTTATTCCATTTTTTTCTCAGTTCTTTTGTTAGTTTTCCCCTTTTTAAACGCTGTTTATAACATTTATTAATTTTCTCAATCCACTTATTTAATATATTTTATTTCTCCACTTTATTTCTTTTTGTTTCTTTTTCTTTCAAACTCTGTTCATATATTTATTTGATTTTCTTCCTTACCTTTCATTCTTTTCGTTCTTCTAATTTATTTGTACGTTTTATTCTTTCCCTATAGTTTAATTTCTATTCTTATGTTGTTCTTTCTTTACATTTTTATATTAATTATTAATTGATGAATTATTTTCTCTTTTATTTTCGCTTTTTCTTTTTCTTTCATTCATTTATTTTTTTACTTAGTTATAACTTTCTGTTTTTTTCCTTTCTTTACAGAATTATTTTCTTGTTCTGCGTTCATTAATTTTTTCACTTTCTTTTTTTCACTTCTGTTGTTGGTTTTTTAGCATTTTTCTTTCTTTACATTATTGTTTTCATTTTTTCACTGATATTATAATTTTATTTGTTGATATTACTGTTTTCATTTGTTTTCTTTCTTTCGTTGTTTTCCCTTTGTTTCTGTTCATTATTGTTTTCTTTTACTTTCTTCTTTCTTAATATTATTTTATATTTACTTTGTTTTCATTATTGCTTTTATTTTCTTTCTTTTCATCATTAGTTTCGTTTTTTTTTTCTTTTTTATTATAGATCTCTTCCTATCCGTTTACAGATATGTTCATTTTCTTTGGTTATTTCTTTCTTTAAAAACAATCTTTTCTTAAGCAATCTTTCGTTTTCTTTACATTATTTTACTCTTTTTTTCTTCAATTTATTTTCTCTTATTTTTTATTCGTAGTTCTTTTACGCTACAAAAATTATTTTCCTCCTCATTGGTCTATTTTTTTAAATATTAATTCCTTTAAAATAAAGACAGGCCTATATTCAAAGTATCGATTCCTAATTTGAAAAGCTTCCTTTTGTAGAACATGATGGCGATAAAATACCACTGCATCCCAGGAAGCAGCCTATTTTTCTCTCCCCAAATAAATTATTGAAATCTGTTGTTGTTTCAGGCAATTTCAAAAGGGATTTTCTTGAGAATTCGTTCATGTAAGCAGCGATTTTACATTAACCGTCATTTTTTGTTTACAAGAAAACTCAATGATTCATAAATAGCAAATTACCTCTCTATAAATATCGATACGTATAATATATACCTACACAAAAGCGTTATATATATATATATATATATATATATATATATATATATGAAGAATTAGTGAATTTTATTATTTTTAACAGTTGATACTCAAATTTGAAATAGCCGATTTTTATTTTAAACTGTGTTTTACATCTATCGGCTTGTGCAATCAAGAAATACTAAAGAAAATACTTGACTTTTTGCAGGGATTGAACCTGCGCTCTAATTTGTTTTGTAGGAGAAACCAGTGTTTAATCAGGCGAGGTTATATATATATATATATATATATATATATATATATATATATATATATATCAGGAAACAAATGTTAAATATTTTTGCATTGGTAATACTGTATTTCTTGGCTCCAGTCGCTTCTCAAACAAAATTCATACAACAATGAGTGTTTCAATTTTATCCAGACGAAGTCACGTGAAATAGAAAAAAAAAAGAAAAAGATAAATATTAAATAGAGGAGAAAAGAGAGAGATATTTTTTTTACCGAAAAAATCTAAATTGGAAAGAAAAAAACACCCCACCCCTATCACGTCTATGAAAACCTAGACACAGGATCAATGTAAATACATGAATTAGGTCCACTACCAGCAGACATCAACCAATTAAATGATAGCCAACCATATAAATGACCACTCCACATGGCCCTCTTAGAAATCCTAACCAAAAGATATACCCAACCGATAAAAAGATAAAACACACATTCCAACAGATAATCCCATTAATCAACAATTTCACACTTACACACCAAATTCCTCAAAAGTCTAACGATCAAAACGAGACATTCACTTAATTACCAATAACGCCAACCAACCCCCACGACAACAACGAACCAAATATAAACAGAGAATGATTCCGAACCTTTATTTCCCCTGAAGAAGTGTTTAAATCCAAACACTGAAACAAACATATGATTGTAGGGAAGAGAACATATATAGAAGCAATTATGTACATGTTCTAAAACATAATTTATAATAAATATATATATATATATATATATATTTTTACCTACTCATAATAAGAGTGAAAGTAATAATAATAATAATTTAGTAGTAGTAGCTTACCTATGATAGCAATAATGTAAAAGATTTTTCAGAGTATAAAGTCTTAAAGGAGATATCCTTGATTATTTTCAAAAACAGTCTTATAGGATTAATTTTTATCTTGTTAAGTGATCCTATACCTATTTTTATGTATACATTTAAAAATCAGTTCATCTCTTTCGTTCGAAAGTTAATTTCGAAGACCTTAATTATATATATATATATATTTGCCAATTTTTGTTTTGACTATATACAAGGTAACCAAAAATGTTCTGTCAGTTTTTAAGTGAATAAAAAGAAAACTCTTCACAGTATGTGTAACTTATATTTAGTTTTCGAAGTAATCGCCATCGTCATCCATCACCTGCCAACATGTATCCAGCTGTTCAATGCCCTTGCAGTAGAACCCGGGGGTTTTAACGCAAAAACTCCGTGAGGGCTTTGCGCAAATCTACCTCATTGGTGAAGGATTTCCCACGAAGATGATTATCCAAGCAGGGGAAGAGGTCGTAATCGGATGGCGTAAGGTCAGGTGAATTAGGTGGATGGCACAAAGTCTCCCACCCAAGATGCTGTATCATATACCTAACCACTTGCGCGACATGCAGCCTGCTGGGAGTATAGGTCTCCAGTGTCCGTTTGGCCGTTGGTACCAGTTCATAATGAACCACTTGACAACCTGTCCACCAGACACAAAGCATAATCTTGCGTGGCTGCATAGGCGGTCTTGTGGTGTAAAGGACATCATCCTGAGTAGACAACTAATATCTGAAACTCTTGGAAGTTTCGTACAGAACTCACTTTTCATCATCGGTAAGCACACGATTGAATAAGGATGCGGTAAGGTGACGAGAATGCGGCGATACTCAGGCTACCACTCGTTGTCCCTTGTGGACCTCTAACAGCGTTTGCGGAACCCACTTGCTCAGTTTGTACGTCTTACCTAGGCGGTGCAGAAGAAGTCTAACTGTTTCATCGGAAACGTTGAACTGTCTTGCAAGTTCACCACACGTTAGACTACTCTCCTCTTCAATGGCCGCCTTGAGGACTCCGTCATTTAAAACCTGTGGTCATCCACTGCGTGGCTCATCATGGAGAGACAAATTTCCGAACTTGAATTTTCGAAACCAACGCCTTGCAATACGTTCAGCCAGAGCATTATCCCCAAACGCTTGACATGTGCGGCGACTTGATGCATCCACTTTGAAGTCGTAAAGCAAACAGCTCCGAACGAGATCTCTAAACATTTCCATCCTTCTCACAGCTGTCCGGCTTATTACTGATAGCCAGGCAAAATACGCGGTTTTATATAATCTCTGATGTTCCTAGTTCCGGCTGCCCGAATTTGAAAACAATTGCTACACGCATTTCGTATATATTTTAACTTCATTCAATAAGCAATCAAAATAAAAAAGACGAACTTTTTTGGTTACCTAGTATTTCGCTTCTTATACTTCCATCAATTTTTATTTTTTTCTTATATGAATATCGACTAAAAATGACAAAATATCTTTTATCAATAAAACTACTAACAATGCAACAATCTTAGTGTTAATCATTATCGCAATTCAAAGCTCTCTTTCTCTCTCTCTCTCTCTCTCTCTCTCTCTATATATATATATATATATATAGAGAGAGAGAGAGAGAGAGAGAAAGCGTGTGTGTATGTATGTGTTGAATTGTGATAACAATAAAATAACAATCCATATGTTGTATTCGGTTGATTTTCATTAGAAAATCTATCAAATTAAATGAAATAGTCAATATTTAACACATATCACATATTGTAATGCAGTTCATTACTGTGATCTGTCAGTTTTCTTGGATGCGGCCAGTTTAGTGGTTTTGGTAAACACCATTATTTTGCATTAATATTAATTCCTATTTAGAACATGCCACTGAAAACGCAACTATTATTATTATATGAAATCGAGTGTTGATTTGTTTCTCTATTCTCTGTAATTTTGGAATCATTGTTTCCACGTTCACTCTTTTTACCTCATTTCTAAATCAGAATCGAAGAATGTTTTAGCCAAAGCGTTGTGTTCAATATAGTGCAGTCTGAATAACTCGACAATAACCTTGTGTTATACACAAATAGACTTGAGGAAGGCTAAAGTAACTTTCTGTCGAAATATGTAACAACAATATACGCCTCTGCAAGTTTATCTCGGTGAAAACGAAGCGTTAACGCAACGAGGAAAAAAAAAACAATAGATGACGAATACACAGCCTAATGTAAAACACTAATTACGTGGTAAAAATAGATAAACATACACATATCATACACGTATAAAATATAGACTTAATTAAAATTTAACGGAGAAAATATTAATCAATACGTTATAATAAAATAAAATGACCGCAGGTTTTATAAATAAAATCTGGGATGTTACAATTTTAATGGGTAACCTCTTTTAGGATAGCTTCACCCAAAATTGTATTAGAGGGTCTGTTGCTGCAATTTGGAACGAAACCAAAACATCAACCGGAAAACACGGACCGTGTTCTTGAATAGCCTACAGAAAGTAGCAGTGGAGAGTGAGAAGAAGGGACTACAAATAAACTTTAAGAAAACTGAGTGCATGGTCATCAGCAAAAGATACAATCCAAAATGCCAAATACAGGTGGAGAATAACAGAATCAAACAAGTACAAGAATTTAAGTACCTAGGAAGTGTTCTAACAGGAGATGGAAAGTGCGACACGGAGATCCGAAGGCGAATTGGCATGGCAAAGTACGCGTTCCAGAAGATGAGCAAAATACTAACACACAGGAAAATCTCAATAGAAACGAAGAAAAGAGTTCTGGACTGCTACGTGATGTCAGTTCTTCAATACGGCTGTGAATGCTGGACAATATCATCGAAAATGATGACAAAACTGGAAGCGGCCGAAATGTGGTTCTACAGAAGGATGCTACGGATATCGTGGACTGAGCATACAAGCAACGACGAGGTGTTAGAAAGAATGGCAACAAAAAGGAAATTGATGCTGAGCATCAGGAAGAGACAACTGAAGTTCCTGGGACATGCAATGAGGAAGGAGGGCCTGGAGAACCTGATACTGACTGGACAGATAGAAGGAAGGAGAGACAGAGGAAGGCAGCGGATAACATATTTGCAGGGACTGATCAGGTGGATGACGGAACGGGGGTTGCCAGGAGCAACAGGAGCAAACATACTAAGAGCGACAAGGGATAGGGAGACGTGGAGAGCCATGATCGCCTACGTCCTGAAGGGACAGGGCACATAGAAGAAGAAGAAGATATCGAGACATTCATATGTATGCCATGCCTGGCACAAAACCAGGTCATGAATATCTAAACTATCAGCTGTATATACCCGCTTTTTAAAATCAATAGTAAAAAATGTTTTAAATGAGTAAAGCTTGAAATTTTTTTCAAAGGCCGTTTTTCTTTAGATGTTATAGCACTACAGAATAACAAATAAATAACAGTACTAAATAACAGAGACCACGCCACTTGATGACTACCATCAGCAGTAACAACTAAAATGGTTAGCAAATGTAACCAGAAAGAAAAATGTAGCATAACCGAAATATTCAAATTGCACGCCACTTAAAATAAAAGGTTAGGAAAAAAACGCTTTTCTATACTGAAAAGCTCGATAACATATACTAGATTGAGAAACATGTTTTTCTCAAAAATTCTTTTAAAGAAAATATTTTGAAAATTTCATCCAAAAGCAGTAGAGGCAGCTCTGTCAATGAATTCCGAATGTTTCCGAATAACCATTAATTAACATTACGATTATTATCCAACACTTTAACAAAATCTTGATCTAAACGACAGTGTGATGAGATCTATGAGGGTGTTCAGAATTTTATCACTGATGTACAGCATTCACCGACTATTTGACTAAGGATTAGCGTTTCATTGAAAAAAGGCTTAACTTTTGTGTATATGTGTGTACGCGGGAGCCAGTTTGAAACACTCGACATTAATTACCCATTCACGCCTACTATAAAGTTTGTCATGAATTATAAATTAAAATTAAAAATTTTATATCAATTAGAGAAATACAAATTCCGATATTCTTTATAAGCTTATAAAATATATCTGGCATTATATTTCTAAATATAACCCATTTCTGTGTTTTCTACAAATATTTTCACGGCTTCTTTTGGTGATGCCCCGACCACATGAATTTGCTCCTAGACTGGCATCAAGATCTTACCCTTTTCTCGTCAAAATAGTTAAATGTAGCCACTACCTCTATAGTTTTTTTCTCGCCCTTCAGGTTTATGAAAATCCCTTCCGTATTTTTGATTCCCTGATAGATACAACCTACAAACGTTTAGATGCAACGTCATTGCTATCTTCTATCTCACTGAATTCTGTCCACCTTCTTAAATCCACTCCATCTTCCATCCTTCCTTCGGCATCCCTGTACACACAATCTCTCTCTCTCTCTCTCTCTCTCTCTCTCTCTCTCTCTCTGCACTGGTAGCAGTCCTGCGATGCTTGGGGTGAAATGATCGAAAAAAAAAAATAAATAAGAACCGTCTGTCGAATGGGTCGGTTGACACTAATGGATAAATTAGTTATTATAAATGTGTGGCTGGTATGGACTTTGTGCCCTCAAATAAGCAACAAAAAACACAATAAAAACAAAACGTAATGCTGAAAGAGCGTTTTCCTCATTAAACTGCATTTATTTTAAGTATCTTCGCCCCTCGGTAATGTTTATTGATTTAAAAAGCGATAATTAGAAGTGAAATAAATCTTGAACACATGATGAAAGTGAATTTATACATTTTTTTATTTTTGACAATTTGCAACAAAATATTAAACACATTTTATTTCTTAGATTGTTTAGTTACAAGAATATACAATATTCTAAAAACGAATACAATTTTATTCAGACTAATGCATTGCAATATTTATCATTTACCACATTTTTTACAAATTATTTCAAACCAAGCAAGACAGAAATGCCACCAATGCGCTAGAGACTACATTTCGAGTTTGAGTTTTATTTAATGGCAGATCAACCTCTGTGGGTTATTTAATGCCAAAAAGTTAAGGTTGTAAGGTATTTTTTAAGGTTCGATTATAGTGAGAAGGTTAATTTAGTCAGGTTTTAATGATTTTTTTTGTTTTTATTCTATTTTTATTTTAGAAAACTTAAAATGACTTCTAGTTTTGTAATCAAAAATATTTTGCTGAGAATATTCTTTTTCTTTCAAAAATGAGTTATTGTAATCATTTTTTTTTCTTTAAAAATGTATATTTTTTTATAAAAGTCTTTTATGTCTATATTTCTATAAAAGTCTATTTTTATACTTAGTGTTTTGACCCCAGTTTTAGGGTTAACCATTTGCCAAAATCTGGGACCCTAACAGATACTACCATTCCGGGTCAGAGTATACCTGAGAACAACAGAAATTAAGAGATGGTTTAATACTCCTCACAACCTAGTTACAGTGAGAGAATAAAAGACGACGTACGGGGAATATCGATAAAAGGATAAGCGATCGCTGGGAATCAAGTAAATAAAACATGGTAGTTGACGTTGCATTTAATCTTTTGGAGATTGTAGCTATCAGGGAATCAAGCAAATGGAAGCGAGTTCTACAAAGAACTGTGAGAAAATAAAATTTAAAAAGAAATAAATATGAAAACATTTTTATTCATAAATATAAAAATAAATAATAATTTATTAAATTATGCAAACCAACTTTGAGGAATTCCTTATTATTTACCATTGTATAAATTTCGAATCGATTTGCAGTTAGTCAATGTTTTTCAACTATTCCAAAAAACAATCTAATAAATCAATAGTGTAAACAAACAATCTGTTAAGTAAATAGTATTTATTATTTTTGTTGCCAATTCTCCAGAACAAATAAAATCATAAATTATGAAAATTATAAATTCACTTTTTTCTATTATTAAACAAACGAAATCGGACAAGTTCTAATTTTAAAATTTATCAAGAAAATTTTCAAGAGTGAAAATTTAATTTGCTCCTTTTTCAGAATATTACGACTGTTTAGGTTTTAGTAAAGAATATTTTATTTAGAATATTACGACTGTGTAGATTTTAATAAATTTCTAATCATCGCTTTTAAAATAATAATCATTGCAGAAGAGTGAAGGTTGTGAAAATAATAGCAGTATTATGGACAAAGCAGTCGTAATATTCTAAAAATAGAGCAAATTAAATTTTCACTCTTGAAAATTTTATTTATAAATTTCAAAGTTAGAACTTATCCGATTGCGTTTGTTTAATAATAGATGTTCTTAGCTTTATAGAGTTTGTTTTTAAAATGTGTAAATATTTTATAATTAAAAAAGAGCTATCCCGTTTTTCAACATAACAAAAAGATGCAAATGAGAAAATCGAATCTTTTATTTCATATAATTTCTTTTATTTTATTTTTTTTTTTACATAAAACGACTACCAAGATGTTTAAATATATCGAATTGATACAATTATGAGACTATTTCTAATTCAATTTTACGGTATATACAGGTTTCTCAAAAAAAAAAAAAAGAAAAAAAAAGAAACAACTGTGTTGCGCAGAAGGAAGTGATGTTGCGGATTTTAATCAACCCACAAAAAAGAAAAACGAGAAATGTTTTAAATATAAACATATACAGTATTTTTATTTTCGTGTTTTTACAATCAAATTTATCTCAGCTTATATCAGTGTTAAAAATCTTGTACTAAAATTCCTCGTTTGTAGTTGTTTGTCAAGATGAAAAGAACTGTGATTTCCTCGAGTGTACATCTGAGAAAGAGAGGCAAGTGAGAAAGTGAAGCGGAAAATGTAAGTGTTATATAGCTTGGTGAGAAAGACAAGTGAATGAGTAAGGGAATCTCTTTCAATCTGTGTAGTGAGCATTGGCCGTCTGCTGCCCTTTCTTACTGGTTTTGTCTATCTGGAGACTTTACTTAAATATCCTTCAAAGGGATCGCAAAGCATGCTATTTTTATTTTATTATTTTTGTTGGCAAGAACATGATCCGTTGGTTGAATAATGTTAAATAGTTATTTTTAAAGAATTAATTTAATAAACAGAAGTATGTACAGATCCACCAAGCCAGAAACCATTTTCCGTTTTTTAGGATTGAGTGTCGTGGTGTTTATTTCCGTCTTCGCTTCACATGGGGCTTGGTACGTGTACAGATGCGTATTATAGTTAGTTTATGTATATATGTGATAATTCTTTTTTCCTTATATGATTCTATAACTGGAATTCATATTCGTTGAAGAAATATTTTAGCACGAGAAATTCAAAATTGATTTACGAAAATACTTTCAAAAAATAGAATGCATAATAAATGTTCAGTATATTATTTATTATTGAAAGCAAAATAGCAGTAAATATCTGATTGGAATTTTATCGAAATGTTTATCTTATTTTTATTTTATTTTCTCTTAGCTTTTGCAGAAAGTAATTCCAGAGTTTACGTATTTTTTATTCATTTGTTTACTTACGAATAGAAATCATTGGCATTTTCCCTATAAATTTTATATATTTTATTGGGCTTGATTTTCAGATAATTATACCTATGAATCTGTCACGCACACACACACATAAAATGTCATATATATATATATATATATATATATATATATATATATATATATATATCTGAATATCAATAAATATACATAGTTGTATACATCCAAGTATATGCATAAATATAAATATATTTCTTGTGTTAATATCATAGTGTTTGATGTAATATAAAAATGAATTGATGACCACATCATGGAAATAAATATCTGCTGAAATAGGTTAACCTGGGTTAACATAAATTATACTATGTAAAATTTTTATATTCTTAATTTTTCTTTAACTATGTATATGTATTGAGCACTTTCAATACAACTATGTACTGGTCTAATTTAACTATGAACAAACAACTGATTAACAATAATTATATATATATATATATATATATATATATATATATATGTGTGTGTGTGTGTGTGTGTGTGTGTGTGTGTGTATATATATATATATTACCTATATATGGTAATTATTATTATTATTATTATAATGACATACTGTAACTTTATAGCTACCAAGTTGTAGTATGTTTTCTGTGAGAAACTCAAAATTGTATTCGTTCAAAAGGGATCTGGTTTTATTGATTAATTTATAAAGCAAAATATTGAATAGAAAATATCTATATTGGAAAGCTTGATATTTTCCCCAGTTCGAATATCAGAGCTACATTTACACACATCTTTTTCAGCTACTATGCGTGTTATATTATTGCAAATATTAAAACCAATATATACTAACCCCTTCCTTTACCTAAGCTAACCTCAAGACTTAGAATGTTTCCTCATTCTCTATTTATAAGGGGTCGAAGAATGCATGCCTTAAAATGACATGTTGAAAATGGCCATTTCCCTACGAAGCTTTCTCTGAATTTGCAGATAAATATATATATATATATATATATATATAACTTTAAACGTTATTTTAATGGATACTCATATTTGAGTTACGTTCCGTTTATTTATTTATTAAATAGTATATCTTTTTATTTTTAACTACTGGCCGGAATATCAAAAAATCTTTTTAAAAGAAATAGTGCGCTGTCCGGAAGGATTCGAATTGCATCTCTTGGTGCAGAGAGAAATCTTCTTTATATATGACGTGCTCTAACCGATTAGTCTACGAAACAGAAATTGCCGATCAAGCCAAATTTGAAGAGTGTCTTTAAGTGAAAACCTTCTAATCACAAATTCTTGAAAATTTTCTTATCCAAACGCAAACCAAATAATTTTCTGAAGTAATGGTTTAAATCCGACGTGCAATTTACTTTGCATTTATCCGAGAGTGTTATGATCTATGGGATTTCTGAATCAGTGGATAACTAAACACCATCATCATCTCTGTCTGTCTGTCTTTCTGTCAGTCTGTCTGTCTCTCGTTATATATATATATATATATATATATATATATATATATATATATATATATGTATGTATTGTTTTTCAGCTACGCTGAATCCCTAATAAAACTTCAGCATGTGGAAGTAGTAAATATTAAACACTGTAAATACCTCAGTGCATGAATCCGTTGTGGCAAATTTAGTAAAGGGGATAAAATACTTGATTATAGACTGCGCAAAAAGCATTCTGATCGGAAATTTCAGTCAAATAAAGACTTTCATATAGAAACTGTCAGCTGTATAGAATTGCTTTCTCAGAGCAATCGTTAAAATGTCTTTGAGTGTGTGAAATCTGTCTGTCTTGGTGAAGATCATACTTCTTCGAATCTTTGTCATTTTTGCTATAAAATCAAAAACAACTTACCAAATAACAGAGACCCCATCACTTTAGGACTCTCAACAGCTAAAAAGTGTCATATAAAACTTGAATAGAAAGTAATAATATAATCAAGATGTTAGTGTTCCACACCACCCTAAATAAAATAAATGAAGGAGACTCACATCAATAATTGAAAGAGTGATGACAGCTACTGAACTTTGAGAAAGTTATATTCCTGAAAAACTTAATGAGAATAGGTTTATAAATTTCAAATATCAGGAGTGCTAACTACTAGGTGAAATAATTCTGTTTCCATATAAGGAAATGGTTAATATTATCATTAACATTGAGAGTAGATCTATTCTAGACTTCGGGATATTTATTAAGTAAAATTTATAAACACTAGAGGAATGCGTGGAATTTTCACGGAAGGATAATTATAATTTATTGGAAAAAGTTTGTTATACTACAAATGATAGTAACGTCTTCAACGACCCTCTGGCCATTGACGAGAGGGTCGTTGATGCTTCTGTAACTTATCTTTTTTAACAGGTATGGGTGGTGCGCCTACTCAAACCCTTTTATCTTCTAGGTGAACTAACAATCAGTTCAGTGTCATATCTGATAGACACTTGGGCGATCAGTTTTGCAAAAATTACTTTCTCAACCCCAACAAAGTGTCGATTTCCATAAGATATCTCGAGAGAGTAAATTTTTATATATTTATTTGTTTATTTTTTTCTGACACAAATCTCTAATTTTAGTCAGCAGAAAAAAATCTTTAAAACTGCGAGATTAGATTTTTACTTTATCTTTCCTCTCCATTGCTCATCACGTTTTTCATTTACTCACATTGGAGACCTTTTCTTTAAGACTAAACTTTTAAAAGTAAGAAAGAGATCAATTCTAAATTATCAGAATTATTTCTGACCATAATCATCATCATATAATAATTATGCTTGTTCCTTCCTTAGTTACCAAATTTAAAAAGAAAGAGATTTTGAAAGAGAAAATGTTTTTTTATTGCTAAAAAATCATGACTTCTGTGTCCATTGTAAACAGAAAAGACCAACTGAGTAATGGCCAAGGTTGTAGAGGCCAGAAATTTCGTTATTAGGTAGCTGGATACGACAACAAACCTACCTATTTTTACTATATATTACAGTACATACACATATACACACAAGTACTGCTACAACCACCAGCTTAAGCTGATACTGCTACGGTAATGCTATAGGATTTCTCCTATTCTCTCACTCTTTACTACCTTTCTGTTTGGCAAAGGTATGAGAAAGTCAGAGGAGAGTAGCGTTTATAGATTATAAAAAGATAGATGGTAAGGAAAAGCTCGTGTAGATAGTAAGTATGTTGTCTTCCTTCAGTGGCGTAATGGACTGAGAAACTAAGTAACTAACTAACTAACTAAGGAAAAAACAAGCAGAATTATTATATGATGTTGATCACGGATAATGGGCAAATCCGAAAATAAAACCGCAGTTAAAATAACACGGTTCCAGCCTCATGGCTTTAAAATAGCTATAAAACGCCGTTTATTCACAACTCTGAAAATAAAATAAAAAATGAGGTGTTTGTTCGTTAATGAACAAAAATGTTTCTTCTTTTGAACAACTTGTACGGAAATGTTTTCTCGTCCAACAGTTTATTTTCATCAGCAGACAAGCAGTTATTTATTGACGACCTTCAATTCAAATTGCTTCAGGCGTTTCGTAAAATTCACAGGTGAATGATATACTTTGAAATATTAAGACATTAGTTATTTACTTAAGATAAAAATGCGTTTTTCTGACGACGACTTTTGCAAGCCTGTGAATTGAAAAAATGGTTTTATTATCAGTTATGCACTAGACGTGCATTGCAGTATAATGGCTATCGGCCCAGGATGAGATATCGGAGAGCCGAGTTTGAATTCGTTTCATTCGCTTAAGCACAAATAAACTTTTGCATTAATCCATCTCTTCTCCTTCTAGTTACGGGTTGAATAGCAGGATAAATTGAGTTCTATAGCCCTGGTTGGCAACCTGTCAATCGCATAAAGTAATAGCAGCCTACTGCGGGAAAACCATCTGTCTAGTCAGTTATGTCTCGAAATAGACATGATCGCCCAAACGTGTATCATGTACGGCAATTACCTGACTGACTATGCACTGCAAAATTGAATTTATTAACATATTAACGTGTTACATTTAATGCACAAAAGTTAGGCTGAAATCAACTTAATAAACCACAAAAAAATTGATGCATCAAATAATGATTCTCTTATTTCGTCAGTTGGTAGTTCTTGATCGTCGTTTTTATGTGACGTGCCCCTTCAAAATGTGGACGATCATGGCTTTTCCTACCCTTTGTAGCTCAAAGTAGTTTTTTCCCTTAACTTCGATCCACCTCACTGTTTGGCCATCTATTTTCACACGCTCTGTACGTAAGTTATTCAATGTTTCCCTCTGGTTTCTTGATTTTAATATATCCTGTGATTACCAATTTCTCCAACATCTACTTCTCAATTATGTGTCCACAAAATTCCCTTTCTTTTTTATTCCACGTATAAGCGTCGTTTTTGACACACACAGGACATATTGAAGGCAAAAGGGATACAGGGAAACAACGAATAACCTACCCAACTAGATTTTTCTATGTTGGTGGAAGAACAGAGTGTGGGTGGGATAGTAAAGAGACACACATTGCCAAGGGCTACAAAAGATAGGAAGTTGTGAGGCATTTCGATAGCCTATGTCCTGAAGAAGTAAAGCAAATAGACAAAAAAATGTTAAATATGATGTTTTCTCGGCATGGAGACTTAATTTAGACTTAGATTTAAAAATCTGCTTTCACAAATAATAATTTTCTCAACTTCTTTCAACAACTAAAAGTACTAAATGCATTGAGCATTCAGTTTAAAATATTTCGTTTTTTTCCTTAATGTTCCGTTCCTGGTTTTATACCATAATGTTAAATATTTTAAATTCTAAAATTGTTTTTGTTAAATCTTTCCTTCAAGTTAATTCACTATTCAAAAAAAAAAAAAAAATTAAATAATAACCGAATTAGATAAAATAAACTACGCTAGAAGCTGCAGTATTTACTGGAAATCATTTTGACAACTTTGAAAGTAAAGACTTACGTAGAAGAAATTTTCAGGAAAAGAGGAAACGGGGCCAGTAACAACTGAAAAATAACAACTAAATAAATAAAAAGTAGATGTGATTTAAAAAAAAACTTACAAACTGAAAATTGAAGTGAATGCTCATAAAATAATATAAAATCGTTTTAAAAACAGGAAAAACCTTTTAAAATTATTGTTCATCTTACTTTCTTCTAAAATTGGACGTGATTGTAAAACATCTTCTTTATGAGCCGTGTTCGTTCAGGACGCAGGCGATGATGGTTCTTCACTTGCCCTATTCCTTGTCGCTCTTAAGAATTTTCCTCTTTTTTCAAACCCTGCTCAAGTCCAAGTAGGACTCGCGTTGTTTTCACCTGTCTCTCTTTCTATCGATTCGTCCCGTGACTATTAGATTCTCTAAGCCCTTCTTCCTCATTCAGTCAGTCAGTCAGTTAAGTGTCATACGTGATACACGCATTGGGCGATCATGTCTCGAAAGAAACATGACTGATTGAGTAGAAGATTATCCAGCAGTAGCTTTCCATTGTTTTCTTTGGTAGACTGGTTGCCAGCCAAGGCAATAGAACCAAATCTGTCCTGGTACTGAACTCATAACTGAAGGGGGAAGATATGTATTATATTATTAAGTAGTAATTAATGGGGGATCAGTTTATTACTTCATAACTATAGAAAACAGATCCCCCACATTATGCCTAGTACTAGTATTAATTGTTTCCAACTATTATATTCAGTCAGTTAGTTAAGTGCCATACGTGATACACACTTTGGGCGATCATGTCTCGAAAGAGACATGATTGACTGGGTAGAAAATTATCCCGCAGTAGGGTGCCATTGCTTTCTGCGGTAAACTCTTTGCCAGTCAAGGCTAAGGAACATAATCTGTCTTATAATGTAACTCATAACTAGAGGGAAGAGAGATTAATGTCTTTCCCAATGTGTTTGAGCGTAAGTGAATGCAAGGAATTCACTTGATATCCACTAAACCACAACGTCCATCCAATAAACTTTAGATGTCTTATCCTGGTTTTAAGTATAAATTAATTATAAATTTTATTTTCGTTTGCATCATTTCCGGAATCTTTTCATTGTTCACACGTTCGGTATTATCCAATTTTAACAAGCAGATACAAATTTCAGCTGTCCCAAAAAGAATCCTATTTTTAGTTTACTAGATCTGAATTTATGGTGCCATGGTCTATCTCTGTCTGCGAGTTACGATATTTCCAAGAAATAATGCGCACCTATGGGAACGCAGAATTGGTAGTGCCAGAAGTAATTTCGCCCAACATCAAAAATTGCTAAGAAACCAAAACAGCAACCTGAAAATGTTTTTAAATAGACTCATTAGATTGAGATTTTCATAAATGCTACGCATGGTCCCAAAACCATTCAGAAATATCAATTCTAAGCTGTTTACAACCACTTTCTAAGATCAATGGTGAAAAAAGACTTTGAGCGAGTGAAACCTAAAAGTCTTGGCAAAGACCTTCTTTGAACATTGTTAACTGGCAATATGGATTCACAACCAAAAAACTGTATCATATATCAGGGCACACATCACTGCCAATAGAAAACTGTTGTGTTGTGGCTCGTATCATGTGACATCTGGTCGCCCAGATGGACAAAAGACACTGTGCGCTGAGCACGGGAGTTGTCATTATCGTGGAGTTCGTGAAGTAACACATATTATTACGAGAAACTGTTAAATATTGTATATACATCTTGGTTGTACTAGTCTGTTAATAAAGTAGTTCATCTACATTTCTCTGTGTATCTCTTCATTTCACGATACAACAAAAACACATTACAATCTGTAATAGTCAGTTAAGTGCCATAGTATTTATTAAATCCTCATGATAAGGTTTTATAATGAATTCATCATATGTGCTGTCACTACTCTCATTGCGATTCCAGATAATAATTTCTGCTTTAGAAAGTTTTTGTTTTAATCATCAGATAGCAATTGACGTTGCATTTAAATTTTTGGTGGTTTGGCTATCAGAGAAGCAAGTGAACAGAAGGGAGTTCCATGTGCTAGAAGTGCGAGGAAAGAAACTGTTGAGTAGAAATGGGGGTTAAAGTGAACTATTTCAATGGCAAAAGGGTGAGACTGATGCAAATCTAGCCAGTCAGTTAAATGCCATACGTGATACACGCTTTGGGCGACCATGTTTTGAAATAGACATGACTGACTGGGCAGCAGATTATCCAGTAGTAGGTTGCCATTGCTTTCTGCGGTAGACTGGTTGTCGGCCAAGGCTATAGAATTCAATCTATCCTTTTATTTAACCCATAACTGGAAGGAAGAAATGGATTAATACCTTTTTTAAGGGCATTTGTGCGTAACGAATGCAAGGAATTCAACTGGAATTTGAACTCGGCTCTCCGATTGGTCGTTCCGAGTCGATATCTATTGCACAACCATAGCAACTGCAAAAATGGACAGCACATGTAGTTCCAATAGAATATAATGACATAAACAAAATGTTAACATTACACTCCACACCAAATAAAAGGTTAGTAAAGGATATCCTATCAATACTAGAAAGAGCGATACGAGTGTGTTTAGAAAGCTGTTTTCCTGAAAAAAAAGTATTTTAAGGGAAAGATTTTATATACTTCAACTGAAAGCAGCTCTGCCTTCTTGGTCAATCAATGCCAAATATTTATTTATAGAAAAACGGCTAATGTTTCCATTATCATTGCTATTAGTAATTCAATTTTCAATGTTATAAACATTAAATAACGAAAGTTATAAGCTGGTAATAAAAATAATGTTCGTTAGAATGATTTTTAGAAATATATAATACAATGGAAAACATAACATCATTAACTCTACCATTATATCTGTGCCTCAAAGCCCAGCGAGTGAACTCACAGTTATTCTATCACCGAATTCAGTAACGGAAGTCTTAAGCTTCTAGGCCATAGTATTCTGGAAAATATAATCACGCCTGGAGGTAATGTTCTTACCTCTCTGCTGCTTTTGTAGCCTTGAAGTCAAGCTTGACTACCCACGTTGCTGTTTGACTTTATTATCTTTTGACTTCCTTTTTACTACAGCAATTGTTTGCCAAGTACCAGTTTTATTACTTGCTGGTATTTTTGGTACAAGGTGTACATCGTTTTTATAATAAGTGGATGTTCGATCAATGAGTGATGTGATACGGATATACTCAAACTCAGTGAGAAAGCTACGAGCGGTACCTGAACAGTTAGCTAAGACAATTTATCAGATTTGGACATGGACAGTGGAATGTGAACAATATTCACTGAGAATAAATGACTCAGTTCAAAAATCTCTGAAGGTTACTCAGGTCAACTAACACCTGAACGTTGTCATAGTAACTACAAGGAGGTGGACATTGAGTAAGTAATGTAAATATCGTAATTAATTTTGACTGGTGACAATTCTCGGTTAACTGGAAATGTTATTTGGAAATTTTACTCTGACTTATTCCTAGTAATTTTCTCACGATAATCGCTTATGTTTTTATATGATTAAGGCCACATAATACTGGAGATTTCCAAACGCAACTTAGATGTGGCAAAAGGCCGAAAGTATGGGACCTTTAGTGAGGATCAAACTTACTACTGAATTGTAATGATTCAATCAAGACAAATTTTCTAACCATTACACCACACTGAGATGACCATAGGACCACATAATGCTGATGTACACTTAAATCCCATGTCCAGATTAATATTTTATTCTCTCCGTTCTAGCACGAGTATTTTTAAATAATCTGAAATGTATGTACATATTAAAACCACCCCTACAAAAAATGCTGGGTAGTAAGGAACTACCCAGCAAAATTATATGTTTTGAATTAAGGAAATTCAAAACATATAATTTTGCTTCTCCAAGCTGACCCAGGTAAAAAAGAATAAGCTACTTTTATGAAATCATCACGGGGTGTTGTTTATACTGTACCCTTCTGAAATAGGATAACGTAGAACAGGATAGGGATCATTCGTTTCCAGCCTAGCGTTTAATATTGTGATCTTTTTCTCCGAAATGGTCAATATCCAATAATGAAAACATTTGACACGGTATCGGCAATTGAAACAAGAATATCAGTGCCCAATGGATATGCGTTGTGATGCAGTGGATATCGGCTCGGAACAAGAAATCTTAGAGCCGAGTTCTAATTCCAGTCGAACACATTGCATTCACTTACGCGCAAATACTCTTGAGAAAAGTATTAATCCGCTGCTTCTCTCTACAGCTATGGGCTAAATATCAGAACAGATTGGGTTCTATAGCCTTGCTTAGCAACCAGTTTACTGCAGAAAATAATGACAACCTACTGCGGGAAAATCTTCTTCCCTGTCAGTTATGTTTCTTTCGAGACATGATCGCTCAAGGGGGGGCGTACGACTCTTAACTGACTGATCCACGAACAAGATAGATTAAAACTCGAGACAGCTTTTATGTAGCCTTTCAAAAAATAACCAATCCTCTAAGCGCTTACACCGCAAATATCAGTGTGTAAATCTCTAACTCGTTCGAAATCGTTCGAAATCGTCAGTCACTGTTTAGTGAGGGGAGATCTTCATTAGCAATGGTACCATTCGCTACTTAGCCGTTTACAGGAAGGTGTTCGGAAACCGAAGAAAGATGAACTCATTGACAATTCTCAAAGCCAAAATGAAAAGAATAATATTCAAGAAAGGAAATATAGAATATATTTAAAATATAAAATCAAAGTATTCTAATGACTCATTTCTTACAGCGACTAATTTGTTGCAAAACATCTTCTAATGGTATTAGTTTATTAAACATTGTTTGCAAAATAAATTACCTTGTTTGTGATAGCAAATTGTTCAGTATTTTTTTCTTTTTCTAATCCGAATATTTCGTCTTAATAAGTCAACTGTAGAACTTGTTTGTCACAGAGAAAGATACTCTTAATTAGAAACCAAAGCTTTGAGCGTAATTACAATCTAACTGACCAACAATCAGGTGGTTGAAATTTATACACAAAGAAAGACAATAGTGACGGTCGTTATGTATTTTAATGAATATTTTGTTTGACATTCTTTCATTCTCTTTGGTTGTCTTAGCTGAGGATTATCAATATTATGCACTTATATATGCAAAATAATGTCATTGTCTTAACTGTAACAGCCCCAACGCTTCGACAAGCTTTCTAATCTTCTTTATATGCTTATAGATGTATTTGGTAACTACCTTGGAATTTCAATCTGAGCCATAACTCTATGGAATACAAATTATTCACAATCCAAGTTTTAAAAATTTTCTACACTACAATTCGTACTAATTCTTGAAACAACGAGTTTTAATGAAGCGTGTGACTAAACACCGTCAAAGAAGAACAGTAAAGAGATAATAGTTACTTACCACAAAAAATAAATATTGTTGTGGAGAACCATGATTGCCTACTTGCTGAAAGAGCATATGAAAGAAAAATACCGCTTTTATTATTTTTATCTTATTAATGTATCACAATTTCTCTCTCTGGTTTAAGGGTTGAATTCTTGAACATCGGGAAACAACATACAAACCAACAACGCTTTCAATTCCGGATCACCTTTTAACAAGATTTGTTTAGGTAGAACTATGGAATTTCAATCTCCAAATAACTGCAACTAACGATTATATTCACTAAACCACTTACCAATAAGTATCTTCATATGTCATTAATTCAATTAGTATAAAAATGTGTAAGTGAATTTCCGTGTAAATAGTAGGTTTGCGTACAAGTAGCTAATTTTTTAATCACAATTGAAAACGTATTTCAGGCAAGGTAATAATTTTATTTTATTTTTTCTGCGAGACAATAATGTTGCATATGTATTTCTATGAACATTGTTAAAATTAAAACCAGTGACCAGAATTCCATTTGATTTGCATATAAAAAGTAATTTAATTTTCGTAAATTGAACGCGATTATAAATGTAGTGTAATAAATGAGAAGCTGGTATTTCGGGTCTTTAATTCTGAGTAAGGAATTCCGATCTTACATTTTTTGTAATATCCGGCATACCAACTCCAGTGGTTTATTTAATGTCAAAATATAAATATAGAAATTCAAACTTATATAATAATTATTGATAAAGGTAAAAAATAGTATTTCATTTTTAAATTATAATTACTTTGCTGCATTCGTTTCACTAAATAATCTAACATAATGAATCTAGAATTGAACACTTGTTTATTCTTCAAAGAAGTAAAATAAATAAAAAAAATTGTTAATTTTTTCTTTTGACAGTATCTTTTATTTTGTTATAAAATACATTTCATGTCAGTTTGCTATCAAAGTACTTTGTTGGTCATTTTATTATATAATGCATTGTTGATTGTATTGGTAAATTTCGTGATTTTGCTATGAAATGCATTGCAGGTAATTTTGCTATGAAACTTTAACGTAATTTTTCTATAAAATATATTACTACCATTTTTACTATAAAAATGTATTGTATACTTTCCTAGTTTTTAATTTTTGCGTGAGGGTCCATTATTTGTTCTTAGCTGGTACTCGGGTTAGGTGGGACCTGGAAACATTTGCACACAAGCTGTGCTTTCACGATGCTAAAAACCTCCAATCTCCCGATCATAGCTCTTGCTGTCAGATGTATTTTATAGATAATTTTTAGTAAATGACTAGTCCTTTCCTTCTCTATATTTCCTATTGTTTGCAGCTGTTAGCAATATCAATGCTTAGTAAGCAAATACTACTCCATTGCAACGTGCTCTGAATATTACTTAATTCTGCATGTGCCCAAGCATTTACAAAAAGAGAGACCGTTAAGACAATGACTAGAGTTATATGAATGGCTAAAAAATCCCTTTCGAAGAAACTAGACATCGATTGACGAAATGCAATTACAACATTAGGTCAACGAGAATACTAAGTTTCTAGTGATTAGATGAACAAAATGAAACATCTAGAGTTTTGTAAATATATCTAAAATGACTGTAGCTATATATACCAGAGAGAATATATACAGTGGTACGTGAAAACAAAGACAATGATATGCTTTTAAATTGTATAAAAGTTGTCAGATAAAAAAGAAATATAATGTGCTGGGAATGTGAGATCTTGAAATAAAGTAAATATTCTAACCAAGAACAATGAATCTGGTAATTGTAAGCAAAGGAAAAAGTAGAGATGGATTTTTCTTTAATATAAACGTGACTGTGTCAGCGACTCAAAAGATTAAAATAAAGGTGAAACAGAAAGAAATAACCTGGTTCAGTAACCGAAGAAACTGTGATCAATGAAAAACTTAGATATGCGTTAGAAAACAAAAAACAAATCGACAGAAAAAAATACTGTTAAAATCAATATAAGTATACGGAGGATGGTGTTGGATATTCGAAACTATTGTCATTCAATCTCTAGCGATAATATCGAGATATCTGTTAAATGTTTTGGTTGATACTGAGTATGGTACTGGATATTTGAAACTATTGTCATTCAATCTCTAGCAATAATATCGAGATATCTGTTAAATGTTTTGGTTGATACTGAGTATGGTACTGGTTTTTGAAACTATTGTCATTCAATCTCTAGCAATAATATCGAGATATCTGTTAAATGTTTTGGTTGATACTGAGTATGGTACTGGATATTTGAAACTATTGTCATTCAATCTCTAGCGATAATATCGAAGATGGTGCTGGATATTCGAAACTATTGTCTTTAGAGACACCTGTTTGAAAAGAAAGCAATTAAAAAATGAATATTATACAAAATATCAAGTTCTACTTTGAATTATTTTTTCCAAACATTTAATGTTCACCAAATACAAGGCTCAAGAGCCTTTCAACGTAGAGATATTATTGCTAGAGATTAAATGAGTTTGTTGTATGACCGCAGGGCGGAACGTAAGTGCATATTATGAGGATATGTATGATAGATAATGGTTGATCCTAAAGATAAAGAGGTAAAAATGTTGTGGAAGTGGATCTATTCTCAAAGTAGCTGTTCTTGGGAGGATATTGTTTCAGTTGAACTTCTTTCTAAACTAGCGGAACTAAGAAATTTATCTCGCCTGAATGTTTGTCACGGAGATAGTGATAATGTAGCGAGAGTTTTGGGACGTTACATTGGTAGGAAAGAGGCAGTAATATTGAAAATTACTAATCATCCACAAAACCCATTAAAATTTTTATAATCCGTGAATTTCTTGAAAGTCATGATAGGCATCTCCACCTTTATATAGCAGAAATACCTAATTTTTAGTTTGATCTGATGCTACTGAAACAGACTTTCGTGGACCAGGTTAAATGTTCAGTAAGAATAACGCAAAAGAACCAAATAGGAAAATACGAATATATATTAAATACGGAAAAAATACAATACTTGGAACTTGGTTAGTAGGAACGATAATACTATGATTCAACACTCGGCCTTATAACTAGGACTCGTAATGGTCGTTAAGGTAGCAATATTCATAGACCGACTCTCGGCTGAGTTCCGGCCTCTCTGAGAGCGCTATTCTTATGCTACTCTCGCTCTCTCACCTTTTGTGAGGGGAAGTATAAATAATGGTTGGAAAAGTTCATTCAGTCTGTCGGTGATGCCGCCATGACACAAACATTTCAATCGACAGAATAATATCTCTTCGACGTGGTGAGTTATTGCAATTAATGACATTTTTTATGGAAATGCAATCACATGGAGGCATCTACTTTATCTTCATGCAACACGCGACAGATTTTACTATGTTTTCTGGTACGAGCGGCTAGGAGTAATTTGTAACCTTATCTATTCTTGAGAAAGACAGCAGAGACATTTCCTTCTTTAGGATTTGAAATGTGTTTTTGTCCTCCTCCAAGACTGGCTGCTTTTCAAGTCTAGAAATCCTAATTTACCAAGAAAGTTTGAACTCGGCTCAGAATTGACAGGATTACTTGAGATTGGATCAGCACTTCTGACACGGATTAAATATCTGTGCTTTTAGACTTGTGCGCATTCACAGCATTTTTGCATAGGATCAGTGTGATAAATGTGCATTCTAGGAAAAATGTGACATACATACAGGCAATATGTATAAAAATCAAGATTGGAGAAATATATATATATATATATATATATATATATATATATATAAGATGAATGGCAAAGAAAGAAAGGTAGAAAACAGCCGCTCCCAAAGTATTGTTGTGGAGAATTACCTACACACTAATATGAACTCTACCGGACGACATAAATACCGAGAGTTATCTACTCTCGGGGGTAGTAGTAAGTAGCAGCAGCGACGATAGTCATTTGTTAGCACGCCGTTCCGGCGCTAAGTACTATTATACTCTATTTTCTCTGTAGATTGTTCTCTTTCGTAATATAATATTGACTTCAGCCGTATACCGTGTCCGAGGCTTTCTTGTGACCTTTTTCCTAGGGTCACATCAAGTATGAAGAAACAAATGCTCAATACAAAATTCAACAATGAAAATGTAGAGCTCTCTGTCTCTCTCTCATATATATATATATGCCAAATGAGTCCAACCTAACCTGCGATTTAACAAAACTAAGAGGAAGATTGAGTCAAAACCAACACTGAATAAAGCACAATCGACTTGAATATCAAGCCAGTTCGGCAATTTCATACGATTTCATCTTCATATATAAATATATATATATATATATATATATATATATATATATATATATATATATGATCCTCTTCAGTATTTTCCAGTCGTTAAGAACTCAGTCAAACCGTCTGATATTTGTAGGAAAATATTTCACTTTAAAAGAATACTCTTCGGAATCACTTTTATATATTGTGTTTTCTGATAATAAAAACTCATTTTATTATACCTTATACAGTATTTTGAATATGTTCAACTGACTATATTTATTTATTTTGCGTTCATTATTCAGGATGCTGATTAAGGAAATGTATGTCTCAAAACACTCGACTTTTTTATCTTTTCATTCACTTTCTATTGCTAGACTCGATGACTTCATATAAGCCTCAAGCCGGGAACCCGAACCTCTTAGATCATAGAAAGGTTATTGACAAGGCCCATCCGGATCTTCTTTCAAAATATTTAAAGACATTCAATCATTGAAATTGCATATTTGCCATATCGATAACAACACAAGGATGAAATTCATTTAAAAGTTAGGTTCATGTTTATTTAGGTTGAATTGGCTGATACAATCTTATCTCGTAAGATATTTATCGGAAGCTGGAAGTTTACACACCCATGTAATAAGTCATCAACATTTTTTCTCTTTTTCAATCAGCATCATTATATATCAGTGACCAAGGAAAATATTACGCTTTAAAAATTATTCAACAGGTATGAACGCCATTCCGGAAGACAAAAGTGAGACGTAAAAATAAACAGTTAGAGCATGATTTGAACTCATTTTAACCATTTCGTTTCCCTTGCTCGTAATCGCTAAACCGCCTAAAATTTCAGATTATCTTAGCGAAATTTTGAGGAAAGATGCAATTTTTAATAATAGAACAAATTTAACTCATTGATAATGTTACATAAACGTAGATATGCTTAATCTATCAATTTTTGCTTATATATATATATATATATATATATATATATATATATATATATATATGTATGTATTTATTTGTGTATTTAGGCAGCAAATTAAATAAATTTCAAACAATATGTCTGCTTGTTTTTAATAAAATCCGTTGGTACTCACGGTTAATCCTCCATGTATTATAAATGAAAGATGTAAGAAATGCGCTGTAATCTTTACAATTTATTTTCAGTGTTCCCACGTGCTTTCAATCTTCTTACGAACGGATCTCATTAAGCATAATAAGCAGACATAATGTTTTCAATTTATTTAATTTAAGATCTATATAGGTGAGACAGGTAATTGTTGCCATTTTATATATTCAATTTTGCGCAAGCGTTTTTTTCTTTTGTCGACAGCAAAATATAGAAGGGTCAGTTGGGCACCGTTTGTGGATAAAAGAACACTATTACGCAATTCATTCAACGAGATATTTCGAATCGGTATGCTGTACAGTTAGGTATTTGCGCTGAAATTTTCAATGCAAACATTTCAGAAGTTTTGGGTTTCAATCTAAGGAGGGTGCAGAGGATTCGGAAAGAGTTAGGCGAGTCGAATGGTGGTTGCGAAGGCTTGGCAGCTCAGATAAACTTACTCTGATAATACTGATTACAAAAGAAGTTTTGAATTTGTTGGTGAGAGATTCAGACTCAACACGGAAACCGACCTCAAATATCTTGAGGAGTTAGTGCTGCCCTTGGTCAAGAGGATGACTGCTGGAAGCCAGTATGTCTGACAACAAGACTTGACACCATGTTACATCAGCAGGAGAATCCAGCCATTTCTGTGACCACATCACCCCTTACGTCTGACCACCTAACTCTACAAACTGCAATCACCTGAGTTATTATGTATTAGGAGAAGGTGAGCAAGAGACCAAAAAAATTAAACTTAATCAGAAAGATCTGACTCGTTTATATAGTGACATAGCATAAATCTTCAAATGTAAAACGATGGAGAAATGGCCTAATAGATTTCAAGAAGAATGATAAATTGGAGAGCCAATATCGAATCCCAGCCTCCATGTCTTCTCCCTCCAGTTATGAGTTAAATAGTAGAACTTGAATGGTAGTTATCCTTAAAAATTGTTAATGTAATATTCAATCGCACAAAAATGAATTATTCTTATAGTCAAAATATGTTTTGGCCAGAAATAACAAATGTTTGATATGCTGTACAAAAAATCACTCGAATATAGAAATGTCTTTGTACTTTGAATATTGTGACATATTATCTGGCTTTTTTATTCATCATTTCACCCCAAGCAAAGCAATAAAGCCACTAAGTCGCAAGAGATTATGAAGTGTTAGAAAGTTTGAGAAAAACCAAACAGTATTAAGGAGGGAGAACAATAAATGAGCAAGAAAACAGGAGATAACGATCGAAATTGTATTTAATTTTTTGAAGATCGAATTTGACTGGGAAACAAGAAGCCAGAAGAGAGTTCCACAACTGTGAAGAGTGAGTGAAGAAACTTCTAGCATAGAACTTATGGTTACACCTATCCATTCCAAATGCCAAAAAAGGAGCTCTTGCCGTTAATCTATTACTATGCTTAAATAGATAAAATCTAGGTACCATAGAGGAAAGTTCATCAGAACAATTACCATGAAAGTATTTATAGAAAAAGCACATGGAAGTTACTTACGACGGTGGAAAAGTGACTGAAGTCTTCGATGCCTGATCAGGAATAATAACATTACATATATTTCTTTGGTATTTATAAAAAATGTCTAAATATATAGCAGGAGCACCAGACCATATGTGGAAAGAATATTCAAAGCAACGACGTATGGTAGACTTATAAATATGTAAAACATATTTGTGCAAGAAAACTGTCTAACTTTTCTAGCAGCAAACTTAGCAATTAATTTAATATAATCTTTTCACGTCAATCCCACAGAAAAAGAAAACAGCTGAAATATTCCCAGGCGGACCAAGAAACCTTTTAAAACAAATTCTGATATTTGCATGGTTTTTGTAAAATATATTCTACGTCCTGTTTCTTTCTGCAAGCCGTTTTTTCACGGTTAGTATTAAATAAATAAATATGTTAAAATTTTTCTTACTTTAATCATTAATGAATTCTAATGAGAGAAAAACAATACAGTAATGTTGTATTTTATTATAGAGTATTGTTTCTTGTTTTCCTTTCGTCTAACTGTTTTGCCACTACTCTACCACTGCCCACTTTAGTTTTCCTGTTCAACCAAAGTGAATATTTCTGAAAGTAGGGAGAGAATGATTAACCACCCATTAACAAACCATACTTAATATTGTTTTATTAATATTCAGTAAGCTATTTTGGGTGTAAAAATAATGAATGAACTATTTTGTCTGTTGATGGTATAAATAGTTGAAAAAATAAATCACTTTATTGATACAAGTATCGATGTGTTACCATATTTGAATTTTAGACAAAATCTTTCGTAAGATTGTCATCTTAGAATAAAAACTATCGACATTTATGGAAGATTTCTTCAAAATTGCAGTAAATTTAATTTTACTTAGTCTCTCTTGCATAAAATTTTAAAATCAGTGTTTGAATTGTCATTTTTATAGTAGTGTATAATGGCATCATTACTTTGAATTAAAACATTTTTTTTATTTTTAAAAAATGTATCTTCATTTTGAATAAAATACTTTGTTAGGAAGCGAAATAAATTCTACTAAAAAGGATGTGAAAATTCTAAAAGGCTGAATGAAATTTATATAACCTGGAAATCTGAGCTTCCAAACATCCGCAAACGAAGATTCCTTCGAGTCAGTGTAGTGCCGCTTTTAATGAATGGTGCCACCGCTTGGAAATTAACTAAAACCCATGAGTCTTAGCTTGATGTAACCTACACACAGATGCTGAGAGTTGTACTTAATATCTCTTTGAGAGAACATCCGATTATACATCACAGCTCTCTGGGCCACTTCCTGATATTTGTACAGTCTAATATGAACACAGGATGCATTTTATTGTACACTTCTAGCGAGTCAGAACTTCTGAGTAATCTACATCTCTGGACACTGAACCATAGCGCAAAAACATTGATCCCCCAGCAACTACCTATACTGAACAACTCTGTTATGAAAAAGAATGCCGCTCTTATTATTTTCCGAACTGAGTGTAGGACGGTTGTGGTTAACGTGATAAACTCATAAAGGTCCGAGATATTTCGACTGCATAAAAATAAAATGGATAAAGGTAATTTTCATTTGGAATAAGGATCTCTTCCTTTTAAATAAGAGTAATTTTAATAAAAATATATTTCATTTGAATAAAAGGATCTGTTTGAGTGCACAACTCAGTGAAATATTATATTCCGTTTTCAGTTCATTTAAGTTCATTGTCATTACTATTTTTATATTTGGCTAATAACTGAAACATTTCTTGCATTGAACTAATCACCAGTTCTCTTTCATTTTACATTATATTTTCTTACATTCTTGTGTATGAAAATTCATTTCATATGACAATCTATTTACATTGTTTTATATACTGGTGAGTATAAATGAACTTTGTAAGCTCAGGCCAGAAAGTGCTTGGTGTTGTGTGTAAAAATTGTGAAATCTTTTGAAAAATGTTTGAGTTTTGCTATAAATCTGTATGCTCTAGTGTTTGTGTGTTTGAAATTTTGCTCATGTCAACATCTCAAATCAAAATGCTCGGCAAATGGCTGAAGGCGTCAACGAACATTTACACACCTCGTTAGTCATTGTATAATTTGGACTTAATTAAAATTATACACCAGAATTAGTCAAAGACGCCTTCTCTTTTTAGATATTTTAATCTAATGAAGGTCAAGTTAAAGTCATTAGGATGGCGGCGCATTAAAAAAAGGCGGGAAAAGGGCGGGTAAAAGAAATAGAAATAGTGTCATTGAGAAGCAATCTTTGGCCATAATGAGACTAATAAAATAAAAATAAAAATAAATCTGATGTTTATCACAATGGTTCGTTTCATAATACAAGATAAAATGTGTTAAATCTTTAATAATCGTTTCAATTTTACCATAATTATACCTTCTTAGCTTTTCGTAAATAAGGGTCTTCATTGTGTAATGAGTGAATTACTAAGCATTTAATAAAAATTATTACTCCTAATGTTTTCAATTTATTTGGTTTTATGTAACGAAAATAGGTTTTCCTTCCCTATAAAACTAAAACTGAGCATTTATTTCGATTAATGCACGGAATTGAGTCCGTCGTCAGACACAAGAATAAAAAAAAATGATAAAAGCATTAATAATTTTCTAATTGACTCTAACAGGTCAATGTGGAGGTAACTGACTTGTAGTTTTAAATACTTAAAGAATAAGTAAAATTCGTTTCTCAGTCACCTTTAAGCGCCTGCTTTCTTTTAAGCCACTATGAACGGTTCCACTTTCAACGCGAATTCATGCTTGGAATGTCTAGTGTGTCTTAAGTTGACTACAGACCTGGAGTGGAACTCCTATCTATAATTAATTGTCAAAGATACTAGAATATGACCTGTAACTTCAATAACTACAGGAAGTAACTGACCCCTTTCCTTTGGCCTTATCTTTACAAGAATCAAATAAGCCAAATGTAAATCATTGCAGTCATGGGCAAACTATAGTCTGCAGGCAACAAACGGCACATTTTGTTTCCTTTTGTTCTCACTTGTTCACCCACAGTGTCTCATACATAACCTCGTATGTACCTAAATAATTATTAAGTGCAAAATCATTATGAATATTTAAACATTTGTTGAAGGTAACGTTTTCATCATTTAATACCATTGGTAACCTTCACTAAGAAAGATCAGATGTGTAAATATGTTTTTTTTAAAAAACAAGAAATGTTCATAATAATTTTTTTTCTCTAGAGAAGAAATATGTTTATTTAATTTTTTAAAATTATTTTGAAATGAATAAATTAGAAATTAATTACATGCAGCAGTTTGGGCTAATCACACTGTCATCTGCTATACCACAATTCATTTTTTTTATCATAGAAAGTACTTTCTAAAAAGAAAAACTCAACTTTTGCACATTTCTAAGGCAGACGATTTGCACATAAGTTTTTCTGTAGTAAAAATTGTAGATGCACCTTCAGCGAAAAAAACTTCAATTTTTTTAATATTACGGCCCGCCTTATAATGAGCCATATCTCATCCAATCTACAGGTCGGAAAAGGTTTCCTGGATTATTGCTTCCGTATTTTGGCTAGATTTTATCAATCCTCAATCTTGACAGAGACTAGAATCGTATATGTAGTCTTGTGTAACAAGATATTTTACCGTATTGCCGCCTCTCTCTTACAGAGACAATATCGCAAAACCTTTCTATCGATATATCCATAGCAAATTTTCAGATGTGCTCCTAGTCCAGAAAGTTATTGATAGAAAATGCTTTGCTACTTCGATAAATTGGAATCGACCTTATTTCCCCAGTTTTCCAAGTGTAAGGAGAAAGTTCATTTCAGACAGCTTTTTCCATGACATGTATCTACTTTTTCATTAATTTAATAAAGCAACAAATTTACATAACAAACTTGCGTAAATGGATGGCAAAACAAGAACTAGAAGTGGGATCAAAAAGAAAAAAACTAACTCAAATCTAAAAAAGAGAGTAAGTTGTTCGAAGCCATGTTTATTCACGTCCTGAAGAGAAAGGGTTTATAGAAGATCTCTAAGTTTTAAACTTGTGGTTCAGCTACACATGAAACTATTTCTAATCGTCCTATACAACAAGATGTATTTATTAGATTCTTCTGACTTTGACCAAAACTTTGCTTGCTTAAACTTTGCTGCGAATTAATACGCGTGATGCTAAAATTGTGGCTTACATTTTTTTTTAAATCATGTCACACCAAGCAAGGCATTCCACTGCCACTATAGCGCAGGGGGTTACACAGGGCGATAGACGAGTTAGGATGAGATAGACGAGTTGGAGAGAATGGGAGGGTTAGTGTGTTACGAGGTGTCTATTGACCTTAAATTTAAACTCCTGGAGGTTATAGCCGTCGGGGAAGCAAGCATGTGGAAGGGAATTCCATAGGCGGGAAGTGCGAGAAAAGAAGCTGTTGGAGTAGAAATTGCGGTTACATTTCATCGGTTTCACTGTAAAATGGTGGGACTTAGTTGCTAATCTAGTATCTCGTGCAAACTCACACCTAGGGGGCATCAGAGATTTAAGTTCATCAGAGCAGACGCCATGAAAGTATTTATAGAAGAGGCACAGGGAAGCCACGTCACGCCGGTGGGAGAGTGACTTCAGGCGGTTAGCTAAGTCGGTATCAATCACGTTACAGATTCTTCACTGTATTTTGTCAAGAAGCCCGAGGAGAATAGTAGAGGCACCCGACCAGATGTGGCAACAGTATTCAAAACACGGCCGGATGGTAGAATTGTATAGGTGCAGGATAGATTCAGGCGGAAAGAATTTCCGGGCCCTGCACAGAGAGCCAACTTTCATAGCAACGGATTTAGCAATGGATTCGACGTAGTCATTCCACTTGAGGTCCTCTGAGAGTGTCAGGCCAAGCAGACGTAGTGTTTTACTCTCGGGGAAGCATGCCTGTTCCATGTTAATGAGAGGGAGGTGCGGCCGTCTGTGGTGGTTAACTGACAGCAGCTTCGTTTTGGAAGAATTGAATTTTACGAGCCATTTCTTACCCCAATCCACCACGGATTCAAGCTCAGCCGCGAGATTCGCCTTATCATCAACACCAGATTTTTGATCGAGGCGAGCGTATACTGTGGTATCATCGGCGTACATGCCTACTTGTGATCTTATGACATCGGGGAGATCATTGTTGTAGATTAGAAAGAGCTTAGGACCTAGGATAGAGCCTTGGGGGACACCCGAGTTTGTAGGGTAGTTCTGGGAGGCATGTCCGTTTAAAACCACCTTCAGTGTGTGGTTGGAGAGGAATGGCTGGATTAAGTCCAACAAAAGTCCAGTAATGCCGTAGCTTCGCAGTTTCCATAGAAGGCCGGCATGCCATACTCTGTCGAATGTTTTAGAGATATCCAGGGCGACAGTTCGGGCTTCACCATTCTTGTCGAGAGCCTGGTATATATACTCGGTGATGGTAGTTAGCATATCAGCAGTAGACCTGGTGAAGCGGAAGCCATACTGTTTGTCCGATAGGAGCCCGTGGGCTGTGAGATGCTGAACAACCTCGGCATTGATAATGGCTTCGAACACTTTGCCGAAGATCGGAAGACTGCTGATAGGGCGGTAATTTGCGGGGTCCAGGGTTCACCAGTGTTCTTGAATATTGGAAACACAGAAGAAAACTTCCAACAGGCAGGAAAGCAGGAGGAAGATAGGCAGAGGTTGTAGTGCTTAGAAAGTACAGAGGAGAGTTCAGGGGCACATCTCTTCAAGACTATGATTGGGATTCCGTCCGCACCACTCGCTTTGTGAGGGTCAAGTTTAGATATTATGCTAGATATCAGCGAGGGCGTGATGTGGACGTCATTCAATTGGGTCTCAGTTCTAGATGGGAAATCGGGTGTCTGGACTCCAGACGAATCCAGACACTCATTGGTCGAGAATCTACTGGCAAAGCATTCAGCCTTGTCCGCTGAGGAGGTGAGGACCTCAAACTCGTTGATTAGTGGGGGTATTGAGGATATTTAATGAAAATAAACTAATCGAATTAATAGAATTATGGTATACTGTATAAAATAACGTATTTAATAACTGTGTTCACACAATAATCACACCCCATCTCATTGTGACCAGCCATTTTTTTACTTGTCCTTTTTGCTTAAGATTTAGGCAAATTTGAACACAGATTTTTTTTATAAAAGGGTTATTTATTAAAACGGTAGTGCTTTTTTTGTAAATGTCTTTTGTAGTAGGCTTAAAGCACTGAGGTTTGACATGTCAGAAGACATACCTATCAAAATAAATTTATTGTAAATGCTCTACATTGGAATCCATTAATGTTTAGGCGATGCTATTGTTTGCATCATTTTTACTTCTAGATAATATAATCAATTTGCCAATAACGGGTGACCGTTTTACAGTTTCTTGTTTATTAAGGGCTTCGTTTTACGCTTAGAGATTCGATCAGTATCGAATATAAACTTTCTGTTCTTGGTTATGCCTGAGTAACGCTATTTACTTTATGTTTTAAGCAAATAATATTGCAGTTGGAGTTTGACGGGAAAGATGTATATTCAAAGGTAGTGTTTGCCTAAAGGTATTTGCTAATCACATCAAAAAGACAAATTGGAAAATCCTTAACGAAATGCAGTATAATTAGAAATCAATTAAATTATGAGTGTTAATTACAACAGAAAAATTGTGAATTTCTCTAAGAGTGAAGTGGAAGTTCATTAAATTTAAGTCTCCAGTTTCGATCTTCCGAGCACAGCTCCCCAGTGACAATTGCGTTTCGTCTTCTAAAGTAACTAAAGAAGAGTAATTAACAGTAACTCATTTCTAAGTCCATTATCAACGCCGCCTAACAAATTTGAGGAATTACGTCTGTTGAGGTCTGTCCAACTGGTAAACTAGTGGTTCGTGATATTTACTGTTTATCTTAGTTATAAGTTTAAAGTTATTTACTTGACATCCTCATTAAGGCAGGATATTACACAAGTTTATATATATATATATATATATATATATATATATATATAACATAGGGATGATTTACGTATACTGTCTTAATATGTATAGGAAAAACTATTAAAAAGTTGTAAGTTTAAAAATGTATTTTTTGACAGTATTTGTTTATTTCTATTATTATATTTATATTTCAGATCGTCCTCGGTCCTTCATCAGAAACAAATGATTTTAAAATTTAAATTAGAAACTTATTTCGCGAGAGCTTCTATGGAGAGAGTTTGTTTACATCACGTGACGCATTTTTTAAAAAATATTTGTAAACGTAAACCTATCTTTAATAATACTTATAAAATTTATTTTAGAGAAATTTTTTGTAATAGAAATAAACGAATACTGTCAAAAAATACATTTTTAAACTTACAACTTTTTAATAGTTTTTCATATATATATATATATATATATATATATATATATGCAATAGCAAGTAAATATTACATCAAAATGTTTTTAGAGAATGGCAATGGTTTTTTTAGATCCTACAATTTAACGCATAAATCTGGAGTACTAATTAAATCATAGCTTTTTTCAAGCTGTTTGTGGGTAAGTGATAATAAATAAATATATTGTATATAAAAGAGAATTTCTTCATTTTCTATTTAAAAATTAAAACCTTTTCATTTTCTATTGATAAAGTTCCACTTTATTTTCTATTTAGAAAATACAACTTGTAAATTTTCTATTTAGAAAGTCTAATTGTATGCAAATAAAGAAACTAGTATATATATAGAGAGTACATAAAGAAGTCGGACAGAATATATTTATTCTCTCCTAAGACAGAGAGACAATTGAGAGATTAAATGTAGTCCGTCAGAAGGCAGATCTTCTTCTATGTGCCCTGTCCCTTCAGGCGATCATGGGTTTCCACGTCTCCCTATTCCTGGTGGCTCTTAGCACGCCTTCTCCTGTTACACCATGCAACTCTCGTTCCGTCATCCACCTGATTAGGTCCTTCAAATATGTTATCCGTTGCTTTCCCCTGTCACCTTTTCCCTCTATTTGGCCTGTTAATATCAGGTTCTCTAAGCCCTCCTTCCTCATTGCATGTCGCAGGAACTTCAGCTGTCTCTTCCTGGTGCTCAGTATTAATTTCCTTTTTGTTTCCATCATTTCTAAGGCCTCATCTTTGCTCACATGCTCGATCCATGATATTTGCAGCATCCTTCTCTAGAACCACATTTCAGTTGCTTCAAGTTTTTCTTTCAGCTTTGATGATGCTGTCCAACATTCACTGTCATATTGAAGAACGGACAACACATAGCAATCCAGTACTCTCTTCCTAGTTTCTAGCAAACTTCTCCTATTTCTTAATACTTTACTCAACTTCGGGAATGCTTCCTTCGCCATGCCAATTCGCATTCAGATCTCTGTGTCGCACTTTCCGTCTTCTGTTAAAACACTTCCCAGGTATTTAAATTTTTGTACCTGCTCGATTCTAGTATTCTCGACCTGTATTTGCATATTGGGCTGCCCTTTTTACTGATGACCATGCATTCGGTTTTCTTGTAGTTTATTTTGCAGCCCTTTTTTGCCACTCTCTTCGGCTACCTTCTGTAGGATATCTTGTAGTTTCCTTTCTGTGTCTTCTACCAGCACTGTATCATCTGTGTACCTTAAGTTGTTTAAATTTTGGTCTCCGATGACAAATCCAGACATAACTTCTAGGGTCCTCAAAATATTCTCGCTGTACAAGTTGAACAGATCCGGGGAAAAGACACATCCTTGTCTTACGCCCTTTTCTATCTTTGCATAACTGCTGAATTCGTTACCTGTCCATATACAAGCGGTTTGTTGCCAGTAAATATTCTTGATTACTCTTAAGCCTTTCTCAAATATGCCAAGACTGCCGAGCATCTCCATCAATTCTTTGTGGCGTATTTTGTCAAACGCCTTCGCATAATCAATAAAGCACATGTATAAGTCCTTCTTCATTTGTATTGCTCTTTTAGAGAGCATCCTAATCATAAATATGACATTCTTTGTTTCGGTGTCTTTGACGAAACCGCACTGTTCTTGTCCTATCCCTGGTTTGATTCTGCCTCTCGCTCTATTCATCAAGATTCGGACAATCAGTTTTGTTATATGGCTCATTAAACTGATGGTTCTGTGGAGTTCTCACTCGTTTGCTCCTGGCTTCTTAGGCAGTACTATAAAGATCGATTTGCTGAGGTCATCTGGTATTACACCACTATAATAAATTTCATTTATTATTACTGTAATTTTCTCTATACCAAATTCTTTTAGGGCTATCAGCAGTTGACTATGATATCTGGTCCAGTTGCTTTGTTTCTATTCAGTTTGGCTATTGCAGATTCCACTTCGCAATTTAGTATTTCCGGTCCGTCCTCATCTTTGCTCTATTTTGTCGTGGAAAAGATCTTATATATTCTTCCCATCGTTGGAGTATTTCCTCTTTTTCCAAAATGATTGTTCCATCCTTAGATTTTATACATCCTGTTGAAGAGCAGGTTTTTCTCCTGTCAGTTATTTTATTTCTTTATGCATTTCTGCTTTATTATTTCTGCTCAGTATCTCTACTTCTGCACATTTGTCATTGAGCAATTCCTCTTTATCTTGTCTGCATTTTCTTCTTATTTCCTTGTGTAGTTCCCTGTACTCCATTCCATGTCTTGATATCATTTTCTGCCTCCTTTGCATCATGTCTAGAATCTCATCAGTCATCCACTCGTTTGTTCTTTCTGCGCCTAATTTCCTTTGGGGCAATGTTGTTTGCTGATGAAGTTTAACTGAAAACATGTAGGTTGCGTTGAATCAGTCTTTCGAACAAAGAGATTGTCTGTTTTCAAAATCAGTATTCAAATTGAAATTTTCGTTTTGTTTTCAACGCGACGAAGGAAAATCCGGCACAACCATCCGAAGGCACAAAGACGCATACCGAAAACTAAAGAAAATATTGCGGAACAAGAACATTTTATTAGAAACACAGAAAAAATACTGAGCTTTTATGTAATATCGGTCCTGCTATATGGCAGTGAAATCTAGAAGCACTCATCAAAGTATATAGTATACAAATGAGGCAACAGATACATGCGCAGAATACCATCGGCAAAAAAACCTGACCAATGATAGCACTTTAAGGAAAATGGAAACAAATAGGACACTTGTACTTAGAGAATGATAAGTGAAAGTTCTATAGAAATAAGGAAAGAGGGTTTAAATAATTTGATTCTCACAAGATATACTGAAAGTAAGAAAGACAGAATAGCAAAGAAGAACCTACCTAACGAGATTGTGCAAATCATCGGAGGAACAGGAATTAGCAGAGATATAAAAAAGACAAAACTTAAGAATAGCTACAAAGGACAGGGTTTGGGAGAAAGCTGTGATCTGCCATGTCCTGAAGGGATACGAACATAAAATCAGGAAATACAAACGCTGCCATTTTGAATGGTAAAAAATCTACAACATAATGATATTAGCGGTAGTAATAGTAGTAATAATAATCTTGTTCATTCTAATAAAAACTGTTTCAAATAGGCTGACACTTTTGCTGTTAAGACTGAAAAAAATCATATATTCCCCCAAAATATAAACTTTTTTCAAATTTAAAGTGCATCTTTATTCTGATTAGTTAAATTGAACTCACACATACATTTTTCTGTCTTTTCATGTCTTTAAATAACAGGCATATTGTTTCATATATTCAAATGAAAATCCTTTTCACAACAATGATCTAATATTGCCTGATGACGAGGTAAAAATCTCGAAGGACAAATTTCCGTGCCACAATGTAAAATATATTAATTTTAAATAAAAATTAAATTTAATTATATTATGCTCTACAATATTTGTAGGTATATAATATATTGTTGTTTCATAAAAAAAATAAATGCCGGAAAATTTTGAATTGTAAAACTGTTGGTTCTCTTCACCTGGATATATATATATATATATATATATATATATATATATATATATATGTGTGTGTGTGTGTGTGTGTGTGTGTTCTTTTTTTTATAATAAAACCGATGTGTCGTTATTTTTGTATATATATATATATATATATATGCATATATAATCCTTTCAAAGATTTTACTATCATTTCGAGGCAGGAGTACAATAATAATAATAATAATAATAACAACAAAAATACATCGTACAAAAAGGATTTTCTGAACGTGCCTATAATCTCTTTCAAAAGAAATAAAAACATCAAACAAATTTTAACAAATATACTCCTGAAAACAGTCGTAGAACATAAAACCCTCTTTGTTAGGAAACAATATAAGTCAATTTAATTCTATTACAAATTCAAAGAGAAACATCACGATTTCTACAGAGGGTGGCAATTGTACTGGTTTCTATTTAATATACGCCAGCCAATGTATTAAACATTACTTGACTTACTTGGGTTCCATAACAAAAAAAATTAATGATCACATTTATGATGTCAGACACAACAATGTGACATCAATGAAGCTTACAGAACATTTTATTACAAACGACTTTAATTTCGACAAGCATCTTAATATTCAGGAACGACTGACCTTAAAACGCATGAGCATAGTTCCGTATGCAAATTGCTAACTTCCCGTCTCAGGGAAATGAACAGAATGACAGGAGAGTTTCATAAGATTTATACTAAGCTGTTTAATCAATTCCTCTTAGTAAGTAATTAACTAAGGGAAATTTCCAAGATGAACAAGATCACCATCAAATTAAGTATCTTTCAGTTGCATGCCTTTACACTGGCAGCGTTTTGTTTTGACGCGTTATTTACAGGGACAGCCTTTTTTTTTCATTACAAAACAAGCAATGAGTGCACAAAGACTTATAATTTTTTGTATACTTAGATATTTTTATACTTGAAAATTAAAAATAAACTTGAAGAATACAAATATTTTGTTGAAATATTGTTTAACATTGTCAAACGCTGTTATTTTCTCTTCTTTTTCATTTCTTAAATCGCACAATTCTCCTAACTATTATTATTATTGTTGTTACTACTACTACTACTACTACTACTACTACTACTACCACCACTACAGAAGAAGAAGAAAAGAAGAAGAACGCATTTTAGTGAACTACCACGTAACTCGGAGTGCTGCGTATTTGACCTCTGGAACCAGTGGTGGAACCAGAGGTCAAGTGACCAAGATCAGGTAAACAACATAGGATTTCAAATATAGGTTTGATGGCAGGTAGCCAGCATACTTTCCACGCTTAAATGACTGAAAAAAAAACAATTTTCCTTTAGCATTTTCCCTATATTTAGTTGTTTTGGTATGTTAGTCTTGCCCAAATGAAAATCAACATTTCGACGTCATGAAAGCTTATCTCAATATATACAATTGAATAGTTACTTCAATCTACAAATAAACTATGATACTTGCAGCTTTATACCTACATCTAAACTACCTTTAGTAAATCACTTTATAAATAACTACATATACTGCATGAAATTAGTAACATGCGTGAATCTTCTCGATACTTATAATAATAAGTCCACCTTAAGTAGTGAAAATACAAAACCAAATCTTTATCGTTTAATATATCGACGCTTTACATTGAATTATGGAAAATTTCAGCAAAATATTGTCTTTTTTTTTTCAAACAGTTCGTTTTCTCATTTAGAAAAAGGTGCTACTGTGTTTACTTTTTTACGAATTCTTCCCAACATGACGAAGTTCAACTTAACGAAATTCTTACCAATGTATAGATTTAATCTTTCATTTTGATACCGGAAAAGCTGGGAATGTAAACACGTTTTTTATTTGTGTATATACGATTTTAAAAGATGTGGTTCTTTCTGTTATTGCCAATTTGAAGTTTTTCTGCTTATTAATCAAGATGCGAAGTTTCAAAACCAAAACCAGGACTGGGTTATCTTGCATAATTTATCTAATGAGGGGCTTAGCTTGTGGATTATTTTCGAATCAGTAACATCTGTAGTGAATTTTAAGAAACTTAATTAAGAATTGAACAAATATCTACTAGAAATATTTTTCCTTTGTATGCAAATCCAGAATATTTTCTTGTGTTATGTTTATGAACTGAATAAATGTTTTGCGGCTATTAGAAACAAGTAGATTAATTTTAAACATATGTATGTTATTTTAGTGATAATCATGAACCTGTGCAATGTACCACACTAGATAAAGTATTAAGGTAACCCTATATCGAACTTTGTGCTTCGTTTGTTTTTAATGTTCCATTTCTTCAGAGTGGGGATTCCTTGTTGATTTCTGGGATCGCCAGTTAATTTCTTTTAATATTTCGTGGGAGATATAGATATTTATGTGAGAAACGAGAGTTAGTTGGTTTGTTTAACAGCTTCTCAACTTCCTATTGGTCATTTAATGCCGAAATTTAATTTTCTTGGAAGCACTGAAGTAATAAAAAATATAATATTTTGTTGGGTGCGTGTTCCTTGGACGTCGGGAGTCAGCAGTGTAGATGTAGGGTGCGTGTTATTTTCAACTGTCGGGGTTTACCAGTGTAACTATAGGAAGATGGTTCATGTTTGTTGATTCAACCTTTTGTCATGCTTAACCGAACTTCCTACAGCTTACAGGTTTAATCAGAATTATCAGAAGGTTGGTTGTCAGCAGGTTAGAATGTGTGGAATAGTGGAAGAATAAAAATATACATGTTTCATGTTAAAATAGAAACTTATTAAAAGAATAGGTAGTAGTTAAAAGTTCACTGAGGAAGTTAAGGGTATCAAGTGTTGTAGAATGTTCGTAGTAGTAATTTGTTGGGAAAAGTTTGTATGTATGTATGTATGTATGTATGTATGTATGACCGTTTGTTTGGTACGCATGTCTTGGAATGGAGAAGAAGAAGTAAAAGGGATCAGTACACGAGAAAGAAGGAGAAAGAGGACAATGTGCGACGCGACTTTATATCCGAGTGGTGGTTGAAGTTCTCCTGTTAACTTTTAGTGTGTCATCTCGCTGCTCTCATCTTACTCTGACTGGCGCTGGTCGAAATCGTTTATTGTCATTTAACTTTTTCGCACTGAAAACCAATTTAACATCTCGAAAAATCCGGTTTCGACTTTTTTTTTTATTCGACAAAACCAGGATTTCACACGTCATTGTGAATTTTTGTAGAAGTGAAGAAAAATGTTGCTCATAATTCTTAATTTCCTATCTACTACACTTTCACAACTAAACACGTGGTAGTTGATACTCTGCTTTTCCGCATTTTTAATTTTGTGTGGACAGTTACTAGAGACTGCGACATGTGTGTGTGTATTTCGTTGAGGGTGAATTATGCGTCCAATTATGAATTGATTGGGCTACACAACTCTCAACCAATATTCCAATTAAATATATCTCTATTGTCTCATATTTAAGAACAGCAGAAATCAACAGATCAATCCTACTGCAGGTGGTTAATCTCTCAACATTTAGTGTATTATTTAATGCCTAAATATGATTATTTTATAATATTTCATTCTATGTTATCTATCATTATCATTCGGCTTTATATTTAAATATATCTGGAAACATTGATCAGGTAAATACTCTGATCCATAGTAAAACATCGGGCAGGTTTACTGTGTCTATGAGTAAACATTTGTATGATTTATGACTGAAAAATTGATTAGGTCATAATCTAGTATATAGGAAACCTTTAGTGAGTCTTATATTTTAGTCTGTATGTAAATATTTATCAGGTAAATGCTCTGGTCTGTACACAAACAATGGGCAAGTTATACTTCGGTCATTGGGTAAAGAGTTATCAGTGATATAATTGAGTCTATAAGTAAATATTGGTCAAATTTATGACAGAAACATTGATCAGGATATCTAGCATATATCTCAGTCGTTATGTAAACATTTATCTGTTAAATACTTAGGTCTATAGGTAAACTATTGGCAAGTTTGGCAGTTAGTCTTTTTTTAATCATTTCACTCCAAGATTTTGTAGTTTGTAGCTATCAGAGAAGCAAGTAAACAGAAAGAAGTTCCATTGGCGGAAAGTGTGAAAACTGTTAGAATAGAAGAGATGGTTACATTTTAGTATTTCAACAGTAAAAGTGTGCGACATAGATTCCAATCTTGAAGCACCAATAAATTTGGGAAAAAAGCTTGTCAGAGTAGTTGATATGGAAATTTTTGTAGAAAAGACAGAGGTAATCCTGATCACATCAGTGAGAAAATGACTGAAGTCGTGATGCCAATCTAGGATCGAGTATATTACATATCAATCTTTGGATTTTGTCGAGAACCTTCAGCTGAATAGCACCCGACCAGATATGGCAACATAATTCAATGCACGGACGAATGGTAGATTCATCATAGTGCAAAATGGACTGTGACGAAAAACAAAACAACTTTCTGGCCCGACACAGTGATCCAAAATGTGTAGCAGTGAGGGCTGCTACAGATTCGATGCAAAAGGCGTGGTGTGTTACCCTCCAGGAGACTAGCGTCATCCAATCTGATGGAAGGTATGAAAATTCTCTATGATAGTTAAAATAGAAGAGTTACGTTTTTGAGGCATTAAAATTTCTGAGCTATTTCCTATACGAGTCCATCACAGATTGGAGTTCCTTTCAAAGAGCAAGAGCAAAGTTTAATTTGTCAGCTTTGGCAGATTTACTATTGATACAAAAGTAAATGGCGGCGTCTTCTGCATAAATGCCCACTTAGGAACTGATTAGATCAAGAACAGCATTGATGAAAATCAAAACATGCGTTGGTTCTAGAGCCTTGAGGGACCCACGCGTTCGTATGAAATAACCTGGAAGCTTGACCGTTCAAAACGATATTAATTTCACGATTTCATAAGAACAATAGAATTAAATCAAATAATTGTCTAGAAATTCTATAGATTTAGAGTTTTCTCAGAAGATCAGCATGTCAAACCTTGTTAAAAGGTTTTGAAATATATGTCAAAAAGCCGTAAGAGGCTAATAGGACGATAGTTAGAGGAGTCAGAGGTATTAAAACTACAGCTGAGGGCTTCCAACAAGTTTGGAGAGGACAGGAGACAGCTCAAGGGAACATAGATAGAAATCCATCATCTCCGCTTTTCTTATGGGAATCATGTTTAGTATTAATACCCGAATACCAGAGAGGGGTTTTTGTATGCATTAATTAGTTGAGACTCTGTTCTGGGTAGGATATCAGGTGTGGGCACTCCAGGTAAGTCAATATTTAGCTGTAAAAGATTTTTCAAGCCAAACTTTCAACTTTTTTTGCTGTGAATGTGAGGGCTTCTTCGAATTGATTAAACAGAAGCGGGATCGAGAGTCTACTGATGTCCAGCACACTGTTTCATAGCCGCCAGGAATCTTAGGAACCGAACTTGCGAGATGCCATACAACGTAACATTCTATCAGCAAACAAAAAATTAGCATCATTTAGGACATGCATTCGTTACGAACAGAGAATAAAAGACGCCTATTCTAAATCAAAAATATCCCTTCAGTAAAGCCGGAAGAAGTGATTCCTGTAGGCAATGGCAGTCAAACAAGCAGGGAAGAACTAAGAAGATGAACGAGGTTTAAGTCAGAATTTTCTTACTGGGATGAAAGCATCGATGCCAGCTTTCAGCAAAGAAGAGACGTCGGAGGCGCAGTCTTGAACAGGGAGATGAAAAACTTTGTTCCAAGGGACATCTGCAAAGAAAGTCACGAAACAAGTCCCAGTCCGTTCGTTGATAACAGTGAGGTGGGAGATTTCTCGATAGAGGATGAGTGGAAAGAGATATTTAAAGACACCACAGCATAATCAGAGTCACGAAAAGGGCAAAGCTGCATGATATGTTAAAAGTCAGGGATAGAAGTAAGGAATACATCTATAAGAGAAGGATTACTGGAGAAACGCGCGCAGAAATCTTTTACTGAGTGATTGGGAAGTTCAGAGTTTAGAAGGCTGCAAGATTTGTGTATCATGAGCATTGATGTCACCGAAAACAAATATATTAGCGAACGGGTGAAGAGAAATGGCATTATCTATATTGTTTGAAATACTATCTAGCACACAACAGTCAGGAGAGTAACCGTCAATAGAGAAATAAGAGAAAGCTTACTGAGTTGATTAAAGAGAGAAAGAGAAAGAGACACAAGTAAGATTGGAATGGAGATTCAAGTGAGATCTCTCAAGCCAGAGGGAGATGTTCGCAGACATAAAATTCTAAGCCATGCATGTGGACATTAGAGTCCTCTCTAATGATAGTAGGGTAACCAGGAATCAAGGAATCAGAGGAGGGGATTGTAGAGTTAATTTTAGTTTCACAGAGAGCTAGGATATCTGTGAACGATTCTACACTGCAACCGTTGGTACAAATACCACCGATGTTGGGAAATTGTTTAGGCGTTCAGACGTTTTTGTCTGGCTGGTGTACTTTTATTTGTTTGGTTGTTTATGGTTATGGTGTGAATTTAGCGAAGGAGAAACCTAGAGTAACATTAGTAGTCGAATACGACATGTGCGGGAAGGGAACTGGCATAGACTGCAGCATAGAGTGGCCTCAGAGTTGCACACCGGAGGGGCTTGCAAGGACACCAATTCATGTGTGACATGGCACTGCAAAAACACCGATATTATGGGACTGTTGATCATAAACGCTCCGCAAGAATTCGGAACTATCAGTCAAAAGCAGCAACCGGAAAACTGCCAACATGGTTCCTCAATATCAAGAGACGTTGCCACCATCCACACATGTAAAAACTCGTGAAAGCACCGCTATTAATGTTTGATGAGAGGAAAAGAACCGAGAAACTCTTCCTAAACAGGTAACAAGAACCTCTCCATCTATTCAAGAGAAAGGGGATGAGTACGAACCAGGCAATAGGAGAGTATATCTATTTCTGTTGAAAAAGAAAAATTGAAATTTACTAAGTTTTAAGTTAGTATAAATCTAGAAATCCATTACAGATTCAGTAAAGTATTAAAACAGGCGGATATTCACACCTGAGAAGTAAAGAAAAGCAGAAAAAAAATTCAAAACAATATAAGTAACGATGTAGTAAATTAAAGTAAATTAATTCGAATCTTCAAAAAATATTTAATTCTAGTCGGCGACTAACTAAGAGGTATGAAAATTAAACTTTTACTCTCCAATATATCCAGTTTGCAAAAAGTGGTGTAGCCGGCGATCATTTCAAAACACAGGGAGGATGAAAACTGTCAGAGATAGCGAACAAAGATAAAAGTAATATATAAAAATAAAATAAAGAAATTCTTTTAAAAAAGAAATCATCATTTAAATACAAAACCGTCATTTAAATACACACATGGACAAAATCCCACTGGAGAGTATATACATATATGTTAAAATAAAGAGAAATTAGGTTATTTGGGGGAAACGTGAATAATAATAATAATAATATATACATAAACTGAAACAAACATTCGTCTGGTAAATACTCTAGCATATAAGTAAACATTGTTGGGCCTTATACTTGAGTCTCTATGCAAATATTTATCAAGTAAATACTGAGATCTATCAGTAAACATTGCGCAGATATATACTTGGGTTTATAAGAAAACGATGTTCAAATATATGGTTGAAACATTGATCAGGTAAATATTCTATAATAAAGGTAAATATTGTTGAGTCTTATACTTGAGTCAACGTGTAAAAATTGATCAGTCTATAGGTAAATATTGGCCAGATTTATACTTGTATCTATAAATAAACGTTGGTCGGATTTATGGTTGTAACATTGATCAGGTAAAACTGTAGCATATAAGTAAACATTTTTGGGACGTATACTTGACTCTATATTTAAACACTGAGTAGATAAATACTCTGATCTACAAGTAAATATTGGGTACATTTATGCTTGTTCCTATGAGCAAATGTTGGATACACAACTGAAACGTTGATGAGGAAAATATTGTTGGTCTTTTACTCGAGTTTTTATGTAAATATTGATCAGTTAAATAATCTGATCTATAGGTAAACATTTGACCGGTTTATACGTGGGTATATATTTAAACATTGCCTGCTTTTATTACTGAAATATTGATGAGACCTAGCATATATGTACACATTGTTGAGTCTCATACTTGAGTCTATATGTAAATTTTGATCATGTAAATACACTGGAGTATAGGTAAATATGTTCACGTTTATACTTGTAACTATAAGTAAATGTTGATCGGATTTAAGACAGAAAAATTGATCCGCCAAATACTCTAGCATATAGGTAAACATTGTTTGCCTTATACTTGAGTCGATATGTATACATTGATCAGTTAAGTACTTTCGTCTCTAGGTAAACATTGGATAGGTTTATTCATGGGTTTCTAAGTAAACGTTTGTCTGATTTATGGATGAAACATTGATTATGTAAACACTAGCATATAGGTAAACATTTTTGGGACTTATACTTGAGTCTCTATGTAAATATTGAGCAGCTAGATACTCTAGACATTAGTTTGTAGCCGATTAGAAATTAATTAAAATCAACTCTCTTCTTCACTTTTACAAAAATTCACAACGATGTGTAAAGTCCTGGTTTTTCCCAAATAGAAAAATGATTGACCATATGCTTAAAGCAAAAGTCGAAACCAGATTTCGCAAGTACGTGTTAAAATGTTTTTGACTAATGGAAACGACTTGCAAGACCAAAATGGACTTCGTGTGTAAGTGCGAAAAATCTAGATTACAATAAGAGGACTTCATCAGCGTCAGTCAATCAAAGAGGCAGATGGGAGACGTGAGACGAAACATCTAAAATGTATCTTCAATTTCAAGCGACTCGGACACTGTCCTCTTTCTTTTTATCTCTTTCAACAATTACTACTACGAACATTTTGTACGAATTCTTGATACCCTTAACTTTCTCATTGAACATTAATTTCTACGAATTCTTGTTATTCCTCCTTTTAATAAATTTCTATTTTGACCTGAAAAATGTATATTTTATTCTGACTCTTATTCTATACATTCCATCCTGCCGACAACCAACCTTTTGATAATTCTGATGATTATAATTCTGCATAAAACTTGTAAGCTGTAGGGATTTTGGTAAGTATGACAAGGCCGAATCAAAGAAACATTAACTATCTACCTACGCTACAAGTTAAATAATTGGCAGTTTCACACTCGGTCTATAAACACACATTAGTCGGATTTATGGCTGAAACATTGACTATGTAAATACTCTGTAAATATTGAATATCTATGTAAAGTTTTATCAGATAAATACTATGGTCTGTTGGTAAACAATGATGTGTCTGCACTTAGGTCTCTAATTAAAGATTGGTCGGATTTCTGGTTGAAACCTTGACCATAAAAATACTCTGGTATATAGTTAAACATTGTTGGTTTTACTTGGGTTTATAAGTAGACGATAATCAAGTATATAACTGAATCTATAGATAAAAATTGATTGGGGGTATACTTGAGTCATGCATCCACCACCCTGACGCCATCCTTTTTAGGGAGATCTTACCCACTCTGCAAGAGACAGAATCAGCCTATTCTCAGCAATGTTGACAGGTCACTCTACCTTTGTTATTCGAAATAAAAAACAAATTTTAATGTTATTTAGAACCAACTCTTGTCTTTCAAAAAAATTGATATATATATATTTCAGTGTTTTATTACTAATTGTTCATCTAATATAAAGGCCTATGAGACACTCATTGTAGAGGGTTACTGAGTAAGAAATTGAAGAGCATAAAATTAAACTAATCAGGGAAGCATCCTATCGGTATGGCTTCTAGGAAAGAAGCTTATATCACGTATTCACTTAGATCCTTTCGAACGAACAGAAAAGCTCTTCAAACAACGAACAATGTTATCCTAGCTGCATTGGCTATTGGCAATAGCGGGTCACCTCTCATTAACCTTAGATGAACGCGGCTGTTTTGGGTGACGAAAACGACTAGCAAATATATTTGATAATAAATTACTCGTCAGCGCCGATAGAGAATTTCATTCAATTATTGTCTTAGTGAATGCATTTCAGAGGCTTTGAATATATTAGTTGATTACTGAACTTGTTCAATAAGTGATGAGAAAGACAGTGTCCACGTGCGTTTCCTCATCCAAAGTTCAGAGAGCATTCAATATATTCCCTGTAGGTTAACATATATCAATACAATGTAACGAAAAGCACGCACTTCATAGAAAATTAGAACAGCCCATGAAACAAGTTGGTGTGGGGGGTGTCAATATTTATGCAATTTGGCTACGTTTCTCTAAACAGTAATTATTTTTTTATTCCCAATATTTTAGATAATTAATATTTGCCAGCGAAAATGTAAATCACCAATCCAATATGGTACTTTAAGTCTTTATCATAATTAGTACAATTTAGCCTATTATTTTATCTCTCTAATACTTCCTTTTCTTTTTATGTTCTTATTGAATTTTCATGCCATTAGTAACTGCTGGCCAACACTGGACACCCTGTCTACTCAATTTGCTAGCACCATCATCATTTATTTAACTGTTTTCGATTAAATTATTGTTTGGAGGTTTTCGATTCTTTAGCATATTCTCAGTTCTTCTTAAGTTGAAAATGAATGTCAATATTACTGACGAATTTGCAGGGAAAATGGAAACAAAATAGAACACTTACAATTCGAATAAGACATAGTTGACATCTCTAGGGCATACAATGAAGAAAGAGGACTTAGGAAAGTTGACACTCACAAGCATTAATAAAATGTGCAAGAATCCCTTCAAGGTGAGAGCGGCTCCTAATTTTGACGGGCTGATTTCGGATTCTATCCTCTTACGGAGGCTCAAAATTAGGGGTTTTGATAAATTCTGTAATTTGATTGATCCATTATTCGTCCTTTAATCGCGTAGAATTTCAACTTATGTTTTTACCTGGGAAGGATTCTTGTGTCATTGGCGCAACATTTCAATCTATTTTTGGCATTGACAAAAATGTCTGATGAAATTGTGTCGATTAAACAAAACCTTTCTGATTAAGGAATTCTTTTATCACGCGCTTAGTGGTATTGTATAAAACATTATAAAAGGAGAGAAATCAACTATGCTGTATATCTTTCTTTTAACCGCAAACATTTACAGATCCTGTCAACTAATCAGTGAAGGCGCTTTCACAGTGACCTCATATATACGTTACTAAATAAATTTCCCACAATTATTATAATTTTTAATAATGATTTTATTAAAATATTCAAAGATTTTCCAACAATATGCTCACGTGTATAGTACATTTACGAATCTAGAGTTAAAGAAAAATTACATTAAAATGCGTTATTCTATTTATTACTGTTTCGCATAACCCTAGCTACCTCTTGCGTAACACTAGCGCTTTTGAAAACACTGGTTGAGAATCACTGATTTAATCTATACTGCTTTTAACCCATAGTTTATGGATTCATTAGATGTCTGTTAAATTTAATTACAAGAAGTGATATCGAGAACTACGGTACGTTTCCTGACAGTAGCAATGTTTCAGAAGATATTGGCTAAAAACCGAACTCTTTGATGTATACAGTATGTAGAAATTGAAAAATATATTTTGAGACTTGCGCGTGAAAGTATATAATAATAATAGTTAAGTTCTAACAAAATATCAGTTTGACATATGTCGTCAATTGCAGTGGCAATGGTAAATTAGAAAAGAATAAAGTGTGTTCATATTATATCAGGTTATATACTTGATATAATATGAACACACTTTATTCTTTATTACATACGTTTTATTAAAATAAAAATACACGTATTTAATTCGTTTAAGTATTGCTTTGTATAATTAAAGATGCATTTAGTTGAACTTAACCAAATCTGGAATCTACGTTCCCTCTCTCTCTCACACACAGACGTACAGACAGACAGACACACACGCGCGCACACACACACACACACACACACACATATATATATATATATATATATATGTGTGTGTGTGTGTGTGTGTGTGTGTTTAGGCAGTAAAAATTAAATCAAACAAAGCTAATTATATTTAGAATGTTGAATAGTTTATCCACAATTTGATCCAGTTGCACCACAGCTTATCCGAAAATAGAACGAAAAAATTAAAAACATAGCGCGACCACGTTGTTTGAATTTAATAACACATTTAATTCATGGAAAGCGGCCTAGTTCGAGAAATTCTACTAAAGAAATATTGTACCTCCGAATTGTCAAATTGTAACTACTCAAAATATTAGCATATATTAGTAAGAAATATCAGATAATATATATACATATACATAGTGTGAATCGAGATCGCAGATAATTTTCTAAGCATATAGTTAAATGTAACAGACAATGAATGTCTATTATGTTTATTGTTTAATCGTGAGCAGTTCTAAACATCGTATTTTAGCTTTAGTTTCAGTTGAAAATAAAATAAAATTGTCTACGCTTTCAAAAATTTTGAACCTGCTATTATCGTCGCATAGCAATGTTTTATGTCAGCACAAGATAATATCATTTTTGATGGTGGATGTCTTTATGTTAACGTCCCTGTAAGCTCTCTGAAGATGACTCATGTGAATCGAAAGCTTAGAACCAGAACAATAAAAAAATATCTAAATGTTCGACAATTTTTTTCACCTGAAATTAAAGCCAAAATACGATGTTTAAAATGGCACATGATTAAACATAATAGATATTCATTGCCTGTTATATTTAATAATATATGTTCAGAATATATATATATATATATATATATATATATATATATATATAATTACCTAGTTAGTTTTTGGTCATAATTAAATTATACTCGTCCACGGTTGTACTAAAAATTGTTGAATACAGTTATAATGTAGAACTTTTGGATATTTTTCATTTATTAGATTTAACTAACATAAGGCTATTTTATGTGCAACAATTTAGTCTTGTGCCAGGTACCCAAGATCTGATATATATATATATATATATTAGTGGGAGATAAAAGAAAGTAAGCTCGAATTACAGAAAAATAGAAAAGTAGCGAAACGAAAAAAAAGAATAGGCAATAAGACAGAAAGATAGAAAGACAAACTGATAGAGAGATTGAAAGAGAAAGAAAGAAAGAAAGAAAGAAAGAAAGAAAGAAGTAACAAAGATAAGAAAAAATTGAAGTGGAAATCAAAAGATAGAGTAAAAAAGATTGAAAGTGCCACAAATGCAAGAAACTCTGATAACTTCTTTATTTTATTTATTATTTTCACTCATTTTCTTTGGAAATCGAAAGAAAAGTTTTAATTATATTTTTTTCTTTTTTTTCCTTTTTTGGTCTTCTTTCTTCTTTTTCACACTCACTTTCTCTCACTCTTTTCTTTCCATATCCTTCTGGAACATTCTGCTCTTTACTTTTCAATTTACGAAAGAACAAAACCAATAAAATTGTTTTATCTACCGTCATCTCGGAAGCATAAATTTCTCTAACTCCCAATTAAATTAGCTGGCTGAGTCTTGTATGGGAAGAATAACGGATTAACAGAACAAACTAGTGAAAGTAACAAATGAATAATTATGGAATTAAATGCATAAAAGAGAGGGTCATATGCAAATTAGAAAGATTTCCATCGCTTTTACAACATGTCAGGTCATTTCTCGTGATATATATTGGTAATTCTATTTGTTTGAAATATGATCGCTTTTTTAAATCCGTTTCTTTTCGTCTCTTCTGTTATTTACTTAGATGGAAGAAATTGCCCGTTTGTAGGAAAATAGAATAATAAGATGAAAGAATAGATCAAACAAAAAAATGCATTTCCGTTGTGCACAAACAAAACATACTAACAAGTATAGCGTTCTTATTTTTTCATATGTCCTATTCCTTCGAGGCGTAGGCGTTCATGACACTCAACATCTTCCCATCTTTTTTTGTTAACCTAAGTTCATTTATTAGCCTTACCATTATGTTCTGCCATCCATTCACACAATCTCGTTAGGTAGATTACTTTCCATTTGCACTTGTTGCTTTTGTCTTCAATAAGCCTCGCCATTGTTTGATTCACCAGGATTTATTTACTCTTTATGCATCCCATAGGTTTTTCTAAGTGTACATATCGGTTTCAGTTCAGTTCCTATTTTCCTTTAAATGTCTTCGTTAGCTCATTCTATTCACCGCATTTTTCAGTAGAACCACATCTCTGTCGCTTAAAGTCTTGTCTTCATCTGTGACAATATTGCCTATAACTCATTGCCAGATTGGGGATTATCTATTACATAGTATTTCATCATCCTCTTTTATTTTATCTAGGCTTTTTAAATAGGCATTTATACTGATGATAAAGCTATTTACTTAAGTGTTAATAGTAAGTCCGACAGGCGCAATACAGTGAAACTGGTCTATGATCCGGAATCAGTTTTTAACTGGGACAGAGAATGACTTGTGAATGGTAAGATCTGTAAAACGGAAGAGAAATTCTTTCATATGATGAACCTTTCTGTCTTGCATCAGTATGGCTGATGCTAAAATTCAGGAGAGCAACTCATTGCACTTTCTTGTTCTAACATTTTACACTGACATGAAGTGGTGTGTATATATTGAATTATCTGCCTGAATGCTTTTCGGAAAGTTAGCTCAACATCGTGTCAGACAGATTCTCTTGTCAGTATCTATTTTACACATTATAGAATACAAATCCTATATTTTGCAGCAAATAGCTAAATCACAAAATAGTAGAAAACGCACAAACTAAGCTGAATCAGAATACACGAAGTTAAATTTTGATACAAATTACTAAAAATTAGTGATTCTATTTGCCGATGGAGAAAAATCAAATTGAAATTTCAATGACACGTATTTATGGTTTTTTGATATAAGTAATCAGTCAGTAAGTCAGAGAACGGGTTTCAAATTGCAACAACCGCAAGACACTACAGGTGACTCCTCAAAATTAACCACGATAAGTTGATTTTCTTCTGGTCATTTATTTCTGTGTTTTTTTCCAAAAAAAATCACATCTCACTCACTCTTTCACCTTAAATTGATTGACACTTCTTCCTTCTTACCGGCAACATAAGAGGGAGAGGAACAAAAACTCACTATCCGAACATTAATACTATTGTTCACACATATAGTGAAACCTAATTTTATTTTAACTTCACAAATAACATTTTGCTTAAACAAATGAAACCTTTGACTTTTGAAGATATTTTACTACCCTAACAAATATTTTTTTAATCGTATCACCCCGAGCAAGGCGGTAACACCACTGATGTGCAGGGGGCTACGTAATAGTGAAAAGATTGGAAAAACGAAAGACGGAAACTACATCCTAAACAGGGAACAAGGGATGAGCCTCTTAACCTGTTCAATAGACGTGGGTGATAGATAGATCTATCTACTCCAATTAAAAAAAAAACAAAAACAAAGTGATAAGATGGGTAAAGAGAAATATGCTATTGAAAAAACAAATTATTTATTTTATGTGTATATTTTTTCTATTTTTCTATATAACATTTCTTTTGGTGTTGTTTTTATTGAAATTTGTGTTGTATTTTGTGGACAAGACACACGACGTTAAATTTATCTTTCGATCTCAGTATTATACACCCACAACATTATTAATCTTCCATTCATCCGTGCATTGGATATTTCTGTGATGTCTTGTCGAAGGCTTTGGCTATATATATATCGAGATTTTCAACAAAATCCAAAGAAGAGTCTGTAATATAATCGGTTCTGACGTGGCATCTCGGATTCAGTAAGTTTACCACCACCAAGATGTGGCTTCTCTACGTTTATTTTTATAAATATTTTTATAACTATTGTTTAGTGGTCTTTCCTCCTTTTTTCTACCTCGACCGCATGCATTTAAGTATTTCCGAAATGGCAACTCGGTTTTATTCTTTTAATGTTGAATTAGATTAGATGTAAAGGTAAGTTCTATTCTAAAAGTTTTTTTCCACATACTTCTTGACTGTGGAACTCTCTTTCGGTTTTTCGCTTCCCTGCTACGTACAATATTGAAAAAGTTAAATGAGACGTCAATCACAATTTTTTTTCTTCACGAACACTTTTCTTTTATTATCCCTTCTCCTGACTGAAGTATTTTTATTCTTTTTCCCTCTCAGTAACCACTTGTATCTTAGTGAGATTATCACCTTGCATGGGGTTAAATGATTAACATAAATTCCTATATCTTATCACTTTGCTTGTTTTTGAAAGGTCTTTCCCTTTCCCTGTGCCTTCAGAAGTGTTTCTTGATTTTGATGTTCACAATACGCGCCTCACATCTCAGTCTGTTCTGCTGATGAGGATGCATGATATCTTGTTATCAACTTTATAGGTAATTCCGTCTTTTTGCTTTACTGTCATAGATTTCTCAGATAAATATATAAATAAGAGTTTTTCTTGCTATTCTCACTGGTATGAAATGATCATAGAAATGATAACAAAAACAGAAAATACCAGGTTTGGTCTTGTAATAAAATTTCCTTTTCTTTGGTACACGTTACCATACATTGGTGATATTTTAGTTTACAACATCTCTTTAAATATTTGTAACAAATATATTTTTATTTTCAGTTGCACCTAAAAAATATTAGAGACACTCGAAATATACCTCTACATCAAAGAATATCTTTGGCTTCCTGTAGAATTTGGGGAAATGCATATGTCACTTCTTTTTTATTTTACTATTACTTGAATGCTTTATAAATGTATAGTAGATACAACAATATTAGTAATGTATAACTGCATAATTAATTTTGTCACTAAGACATTATGGCAAAGCCGGAGTTATAAAATAAATGTAAATAACATTAACAGCATGTAATAATGTTTCTTTATTTACCATTGAACATGTAAATGCTTAAAAAATAATGAATATTATATATCATTTTAAAGAAAGTTCAACACACAAAAGATTAACTGTCAGCAGTAATTGGTCCCATGGTTTCTGAGATTAGAAAAAAACCTCAGCAGCCATTTTCTCCAAACCTATTAGCACTATAATAAAATATTTTCTTGATATCTAACATATGTTTTACAAAATATTAAAAATAAAATAAAAAATGATGGCCTGTCATGACAGTTTACTGATTTTTCAATGTATTAAGCAGTTATTGTAATTTTGGTTTCATTATGAGATGAACGTTGATATTTGTTTTCAAATAAACTTTAAAACATCCATATTTGATTTATCAATCTTGTTTCTTTATGTGCAATATGTTTTAAATATAAAAGTGCGTTTTGGTGAGTCAAAAATATCCTTGCATTACTAACAGACAATATCGTTTTTCTGATTTGACATGCACTTCAGTGTAAAAACTTACAATGAATTACTATTGTAAAGTTATTTCCAATAATTATCTATAGTAGATCATTACCAATGGGTTATTATTCAACAATATAATAACCCTGTTCTGTGGTTACGCTACTGCTTTTAATATATTTTCTTTGAATTTCAATATACAATATTAAAATTGAGTTCCGAAACAAAAAATTAAAACTTTTGATAAAATTTGTAAAATTCTATATTTAAGTATCATTTTTTCAACTTTGATTAATATTTCTTTGTCAGTGGATAAAATTGAGTGAAATGTATGATAGATAATGTCAGTGGATAGCAATAAGCCGTGCATATTTTCTTTTCTTTTGTATTACTAGATCAGAGATCATCATTATATGATAAGCTTAATAAATTTTAAATAAATGCTTTTTGATACCCGTGTGAAAAGGAAAATGATAGAATAGAAATCGACTACTACTGTTCTGAATATTGATTAGCCCAGGTTTATAAAGATCTTTACGGGATTTAACTTTAATTAAGATTTTATGTGGTTCCGTGTGTTCAGAAACAAATCACTGATAATTATTACAGTTTAAACTCATCTTCTTAACTGTGGTTCTGAAAAAATAAAGATTAATTTATTTTTGTGAACATCTGGTCAATATCATTATTTCACGACTGGTTTTAATCTATTGTTTTTTATCAAAGAACTGAGTGTTGATACCTTCTTCGAATACTAAATTAAAAAACACATAATCAAGAATAAAAAAGCATTTTTCAATATGAACAGAACCTACCCACAATCAAGAGGTCATATTTTAGTATAACATCACTTTAAGCCACAAAATTTGCGATGATTAAAGTAGACATTTTATTAAGTTTCCATATGAACTAGAAGTAGTTGCAACTTTCCCCACAATGCTTGTTTCTAGGAGGTGAAATATGGTATAAAGTCGGTATCTTGGAGGGATATGAAATTAAGAATTAAAATCAACCTTCTTCTTCACTTTTACGAAAATTCACAATGACGTGTGAAATTCTGATTTTTCCCAAATAGAAAAGAATTGACCACATGCTCAAAGAAAAAGCCAAATCCAGATTTTGCAAGTAGGTGTTAAATTGATTTTTGACCAATGGAAGCGACTTGCAAAACTTGAGGACTTCGCGAGTAAGTACAAAAATCTGAATACTTTAAAAGGCCCCGGTCAGCGTCCAGACAGTCAGTCAAGGAGGATGCAACAAAGACGACAAGCTAAAATGTAACAAGAGAAGCTTCAAGCTGACACGGATATTTGTCCTCTTCCTCCTTCATTCTGCTGATTACTTTTATTTCTTCTTCTCCATTAAAAGAATTTAAACTTGTTTAAAAATCTACCGCTTTTTAAACAAGTTTAAATTCATTTTGTATGTTCTACCAAACACACACATACGTACGCATATACTCTTTCAACTATTACTAATACGAACATTTTCTACAAATCTTGATACCTTTAACTTTCTCATTGAACACGTACTCTACCCTTAACTACTTAATGATATGTTTCTAATTGGACATTAACTCATACAACTTCTCAGTTCTGAATTTCAAGGTAGGCAAAGAAAGAAAGAAAGAATCAGCACTAGAGCTGACAGACGAGGATCAAATAGAAAGTTCAAAGGCTGACCAAGATAAGAATGTTAGTAGGTACACCATTTGGTAGACTATAAGACAAGCTAATGTACCAGAATACAACTACTATTCGGTCAGCTGTCGTATTCTTTTAGAGCAGCATGTCTTTTAGTCTATCAATTGATGTGTCTAATATTTATATCTTGGATTTCTCAGCCGATCCTTGTAGTTATTTCTTTCTCACCAGTGCGAAAGGTGTTCGAACCGAGGTAAATACTTGGTCATCTAATATCCATTTTCACGATAAAGCATCCTCACTATTCGTAAAAATAGTGCAGCACATTGTTCCTACGATTAATTTTCTACACTTTTCCTTATCTTGTGCTTAGGTAAAACTTATATATCCGCTTTTTGAACTTTCTATATTAGGACTGTTAAATACAATACTTAACACTTCAGTTGACTGGTATTGTTGTTTGAAACTTTACAACTTTTTTCTTTCTCATTATCTAACCTTTATCTGCATTATTTTCCCCTTTTTTGTTTTATTTCGCTTTTTATTCGTTTGTTTCCATTCTTTCTTTCTTTCTTATTTATAGCTTACATTTCCTTGTTTTGTATTTCTAATTTATTTTCGGTTTTTCTCTGTCATTCATTTTATTTATTTCTTATGACTGTCTGTGATTTCTCCTTCCGTCATTACTTACATTTTGTATCACATTGTTTCATTGATTTTCTCTTTTTTTTTTCCTTTATTTTCCCAACTTTTTATCTATTAACTCTTTTCGCGTTTATCTAACCTTCCGCCATTAATTCCTTTGTCATATGTTTTCATTCCTCGTTATTTCATTGTTTCTCTCTTGAATCAATTTTCTCTCTTTTTTTTTTTTTTTACTTTATTCGCTACAATGTCTTTTCTCAATTTTCTTTCTTTGTCTTCTCCATATTTTTTCTTACCTTTAGCTTTTATATCTTCGCTTTCTTTTTCGACTTTTATTTTTAATTCCTTTTGTATCGTTTTTTTTCCGTTTCCATTTATTACTACTTTTATTCAGCACCTTCGGTCACAACTGAGAATTCCTTGTCTTTTTTTGCTTTCGCACTCCGTCAATTCCTACAAGGCACCAATTTGTCATTTGATAACTGATCTCTTCAATACTATCCATTAACAATTCCGACGAAATAAATCACCGGACGAGAAGAGCGTTTCATCAACAGGCTCACTCTATTGTAACGAAAGTCAAGAACAAGATTTAGTAATGCGCAACTTGGCTCAAGAAACGTCGAAAACTATTGGTTAATATTTAAATCACGTAGCTTTGCTGCTACTTAAAAGTCAGAGAAAGAGAGAGAGAGAGTTAAAAGTGTTTCAACGAAGACAATTTTCTTTTTTAATTTAACATTGTTTCGCTCAAAAATTGAATTTCCCCTGGTGTTTTTTTTTCTTCTTCTGTCCCATTGCCAGGCCTTCCACTTTGCTTAGATTTTGGTAAGAACTTTTGTCATTCAAATTCGTATTAGAATTTTGGTTTTGCGTTTTCGATCTTCGGCTAATTTTTTTCCAAATATTAATAAAAATTGCTGCAAAAATATTAGGATATTGTACAAAATACCTATCTATATAGATATATTAAGACAACACGAGTGTAATGCTTTAATGAAATACTTCATCACTTCATTTATATCTTCTACTGGGAAAAGTAAATATCATTAAATATAAAGGATTAAAGTAAGGCTGACGAAAAATAAGAGTTTTATTTTAACATAGGATGCATTTGAACTGAATATTCATATCAATGGTTTCATATTGCATTCATACAGGGAGAACTTTCTCCGAGGATTTTTCCTTCATTAATCTTGTTTTAGATTTTATATTCTCATTTTCTTAATTAATGAATTCAATACTCCTTCTAGTATAAAAGCCATTTTTGAAAATAAAATCTACCGCTTTTTAAACAAGTTTAAATTCATTTTGTATGTTCTTTCGTTCTTTCCTTCTTTCTTTCTTCATTCATTCTTACTTTCTTTCTGTTCTCTAAGTTTATCTTTTCTATGATTGCGCCCATTGATTTTTCTATTTCCTTCTCACTTCAATCAGTGGTCTCCCAATTTTATTTTCCTTACATTGTTGTCTTATTTTTTCTAAAAAGTCTTATATTTCTGGTAGTATAAAATTAACGGATAAATACCAATATTTTTACTTTTTACCCATCATCATCAAATATCCATACCTTGTCTATATGTTCTCCTTCGTTCTTTTTTTCTTTCTTTTCTCTTTTCTTCTCAAAGTTCATCATCGTCTTTTATATCATCGTCTTTTATATCTATTCTCGTCTATTTCATAGTTTCTCACTTTTACCAAATCACTCTCTATCTTTCCCTTTAGATACTTTATTGGTAACCGCGTCTTTATTCTCCTTTCTTTCTAAATTTACTTCTATTGTATATTGTCAGTTGTCTGATAGAATATAACAAGTTTAAAAAACTGTTATTTTTATATAGATGACAAAAATGCATGAAAAGTTATTTTGCTATAGAAATCCATTGAAAATCCGATAAAAAAATAACAATACTTCTTTTCTAATCTATGGTTATTAGGATATCAGCCAATTCAGTTCGTAGTTTCTAGGTGGTTGAGTAATCATTTCTTTGTTCCAGTTTATGTGTCGATTGGCAATCATCTATCGTTTTTCCCAATCCGCATTGTGTCATTTAGATTCTGTAAAATTGGTACCCAGCAAATCTACCGTATCTCTGGAACAAGTTGAAATCAACCGTATCAGTCGGATTACAACAATTTAATGAAATAACTTTTGCCAAAGAATAAGTAAACTCTCTTCTTATAAGCAATAACATGCTGGTGTAATTTGACGCCAGGAGTACACAGTTCTTTTCTATGTGCTATACCTCTTAAGGGGGTGGTCAATCATAGTGCTACACAATTTCTTGTTCATTGAAGTTCTTAGTAAATTTTCGGTTTTTAATATCTCTCCTAAATCCTGTTTTGCTATCCATTTCCAGAAGCTCGTTCGGTAATTATGCGCTGTTTTCCTCTGTCAATATGTTCTGTGAAGGTCAAAATTTCCAAGCCTTCTTTCCAAAACGACCTGCATTCTGACAACTGGTCCGGAGGACAGCGCATCTTAATAAATAGGAGTTCTACCAAATTCCTCTCTTAGCCAAAATTCAGCACTACTGGTCTATTCCGATCACATAATTCTTTTAGGATAGTCTTCGAATAGTCAATACTAATTGCATAATTTCACCCCTGGCGTAGTGGGGAACTAATTCGCATCAGAGAACTCATACGATCTTCCCCCATTTCCTTCACACACGTATTTAATGGGAAAAACAATATAATTATAAATATACGGAGAGTATGTGTCAATACAGGGTGAACCAGGTTTTGTATTTAAATATTTTTACATTTAAAATAATTTTTTCACGACTGTTAAATTTTCTCATTTCTTTGTGCGTAGTATTAGTCTTACTCCGTATCCTTTGTGACGACAGGGTTTTCTGTGTCTACCTTCTTCAGTTATTTTCTATTTATACTTGCCTCTTAATTAGCATACGATACTACAACTAACAATTATGAAAGTATTGATAATGTTTATATTAGTGTCATAAGTTGTTTGTGTCAGGAGAAAATGCCGGAATATTGAATACCGTTTTTCAAAGCCACCGCACTTCACTTAACTTAGTTTTCCTACCTTTTTCTTTCTTTTTTTTCAAACTCTGTTTTATATTTTATCAGAATTAAGTAAACTTTTGGAAATATTATACCGAACTATTTATATACGAACTACATAAGTATTTATCCCAGTGTGGAAGATAGATATAACTTGTTATATCTATGTTATATCTTAAAATAAAATAAAGATTTCCCGTTTATCCAAAGAACTACCTGAATAGACTTGTGATAAGTCACTTGTCTTTTCATAAAAGAAATAGAGAATAATTTTAATGCTATCAATGACGTAAGCATAGTTTCCAATTTGTGATTTATAAGTGAAACCAAAGTACAGATGAATCTTTAGAAATTTAGAACTGATTTGCTAGTGTAAATAAAATTCAACATTTATTGATTCTGACGAGTGGCTTGGCTTGAAGAATGTCTAATCTAAAAGTTATCAACCTTATTTTTATGCTTGGACAATATAACTTAAGTAGTGCCAGACTGCTTTTACATATAAAATATGTAGGTACCTTTACTCACTTTTAAATTGAATTTTAAAAAATAAAAAGTTTTCTTTAAACTTTTATTTTAGTTTTAATTGAAAGCTAAATGATTAAATGTACTATTTCCCAGTAAGCAAAATAATCTGGTGTATTTAAAACAGAGATTATATAGATTGGAATCTAAAATTTTTCCATGTTCCATAATCATTCAATTTTCTGGCTATTTTAAGCGATCGACACCTTTGTAAACAAAAGTGAATTCTCGATTTTAAAAAGTTCATAAAATAAAATATACATCTATGACACGTTATTTATAAAAAAGATTATCAAATTTAATGTTAAATTATTTTGATTTAACACAAGTATTACTTATTTACTTAGTTGATTCTAGTATCCCCCACCTGTATTTGGCAATTTGGGTTTGCTCTTTTTGCTGATGACCATGCATTCAGTTTTCTTGCAGTTTATTTGTAGTCCTTTTTTGTCACTCTTCTCAGTTACCTTCTGTAGAAGGTCTTGTAGTTTTCTTTCCGTGTCTGCAATCAGCACTGTATCATCTGCATAACTTTTGTCGTTCAAATTATGGCCTCCGATAACAAATCCTGGCGTAGCATCTAGGGTCTTCAAAATATTCTCACTTTGATCTTACTTCTTCATAATAACATAAACATTTTGATGAAAAGATTCCTTTTTATTAAGTTTGGAGCCTTCTTTATTTATACTATGGTGTTTTTTAGCGATTTAGTGGAGATACTTCAACAATATATAAGTTATGAATTGATTTGAATAATAGAGGGAATTATATTTCATTGCAATTAAACTACATTCATTAGCCTCATCGTCAGAATAGTGAGCTAATGTAAACTGTTAACAAAAGGTAGTGACTGTAACCCACAGTGTGTCCCCCACCGATGACCTTGTGTCGGAATATATTAGGTGTGCGGTCTAATTATATACATCCATACGTAGTCTTGAATACAATTTCCTGAATATTCTTCAGGTTCATTCTCATTGTTACAAAGTTTAATTATTTGATTCCATTAATAAATCTTGATTTTGGATTACATTAACTTGTAACAACGAAGGTTAACGAATCTCATCACCTGTGATCCATTTCAAAATATTTACGGAATTGGATAAATATATTTGCGTAATCTATTTCGGAAATTTGATTTATCAAAGCGCTACGTCGATAGGGCATGACCCTTTCTTCGTATCAGCAGGACCGAGAAACAGATCTTCCTCTTTCATCTGCTATACAATGAGTAGATGCTCATGATTCTGTACACTTTTCACTTCATTTTGCTATAAATAAAGTTTAACTACTTACCATCTCTATTTGAATACAGTGGTAGCTCTCAAAGTTTTTTTTTTCTCTGCGCCGTATTTTTGTTATTAAAATTTACTGGCGTTTACAAAATTTAATGTGATAAAAATAAGTACCTCCACGCAATTACAGAAGAAAACAGCATAGTATGATGCTAAAATGTCTCAAACGTAATAAAAACAAAGTTTTATTGTCAATATATTTATGCTATTATTAAGAGGAAAGATCAAATTTTGTGGTAATTTTTAAAAAAGTTTTAATCTTTACTAACACGTTCGAAATTTCAATTAAGATTTCTTTATTTGTTTTCCATCAGCGATTTAAGCAGTGTTTTTGTACTGTGACTATTAAGCAAAACTTAATGGCACACAAGTCGTTCTTTGGCGTTGACAGACACATTTAATTTGAAAATTCTTGCAAAAATCAACTAATAGTTTGATTTTAATGAAACTTTCATGATTTATTCACGAATGAATCAAATTATTTATGCTTTTATTATATTTAGAAAATCTTGGCAAAATGTTTTTTTTTACATCTGTTACCCCAACTTCAATTAATTACATAAAACTTCTAGAAATACATTATTTATACTAATTTTTTATATATTACTTAAATGCAGGACTCATTGGGGAATGTAAATTATGTAATTATTTTTAATTACAGTACAATTTTTCCGAAATTCTGCTCCGAATAAAATAAAAAATGCATTAAAACTACGCTATTTTTAATGTAGATGAAGTTTTAATTTATTTTATAAATAATATAATTTTGGATATCATTTTCTGAAGAAGAAAAAAAAATTAATGAATAACGAATTTTCATAAGTATGGTTTTCATTTTCTTTAATTAGTAAAGTTTCAAAATCTTTTTAAATTTCTTCTAATTACTCAGTGTCTTATTATTAATTCATTAAAAATAGACTTTATTTACTAAGTGAAAATTAATAAGCTTAATACAAAGCATTTAGAATGAAAATTTAAAAAAAAATTTTTTTATTATGTTTATACTGCACATTTTCTTTTACTATAAAAACTTATAAAACACTTATCATTAAAATGTCACATGATTTAAGGGTTGCTTTCCTTACAAAATGTTAAACTGGGTGATGTCAACTTTAGTCAATATTGACTGATAGGTGCTGTCATCGCCTGCTTGAAAGGTCAACGAGTCAGACATTTGTGATTAAGAAATACTTTTATTGTAAAATGCCATGAACAAATAATATTTGTTTCAAATCAAATTAATTTAATTTTAGACTTTATCATTTTTCAAAAATAACGTGTGAGATGCATATTTTTTGTAAGATTTTTAAAAACCGAGAATTAACTTTTGTTTACAAAATGTCGGCCGTTCAAAAAATGGCCGATAAATTGATAACTTTTTAAAAAATCGTAAATTTTTGTATTCCAATGAAAATAATTTATGTTTAAAATATACCCGTGTATTTTGCTTAGTAGAAATAGGAAATTTAATCATTTAGCTTTCAATTAAGCTAAAATTAAAGTTTCAAGACAAAGTTTTTATTTTTTTTTAAAAATCAATTTAAAACTTAGGTATCGAAAATGTAGTGGAGGTACCTAGATAAAAGTACGTAAAAAAAGAGGGAGGGTTAACAGAAGATAACCGCTGGTGCGATGTCAGACCATTATCATTGTTAATTCTTTCCTTAATTTGTAGACCTTAGTTACTATATTATTAATACCGGATATAATGCAATAATATCATAATAAAATTGATCAATAATTATTTATAGCCAATTTGTATTGGTTCTCATCATGAAATTACAAATAATTCATAATAATATTTAAAAAATTTGAAATCATATTTATTTTTAGCATATGAGTTTTTTCGAAAAGGTTTTTAAATCTTTGATTGTCTTTCAATCATTCCCCTTCCCCTGCTATCCGTTTTCAGTGCACCTATAAGGCGTGTCATATTCTTTGAGAAACACTTGTACGCTATGCATTCCTTCCACTCAAAATTGTTAAGCAGGTTGCTCGCTGTTTCTCCTTATTCATTAACTAGCAGTATAGCCCGGTGTTGCTCGGGTGAAATGAAATCTTTAAAACTAATCCATGGTCCTGGAGCTCAGACTCTTTGGACGTTGGCACGAAAGACTAAAAAGCAGTAGTTGTTTCCAGTTAAATCGAAACCATAGACTGAAAGAAAAATGAATGGATGTAAGTCAAATTTTAATTTCCTGGTATCGATATCAAATAAGTTTTTTTCGCCATAAACTGAATTATGAAGGCTAAATAAGTCCTCTGAATAAATGGTATCATGGCTGAGACTAAGAACTACAATTATACCTACTTAGAGCCAAACCCGAAGCAAAAACTAAAATAAGGGGGCTGAAAAAATGCAGACATACAGGCAGATAAACAGACACACACACACACAAACATCTGGCCTTTTATGTATATATATATATATATATATATATATATATATATATATATATTATTGATTTTCTGCACAATTTTAAGAACTGCAACCTTGAAACTTCTGAATATCGTCTCTTATGTCTTTGTCTCTGAGTGTATCAAATTTGATTAAAATTGGACCACTCCTTCTATAACCCGATTTTTTCGATTGTCAATTTTCGATATTTATCGGGGGTACCTTGACACAAATCCTAGCTAGGAACACTCGCAGACGCTTATAGTACAACTGTGTAAATTTTCAAGAAAATCGGTTCAGCCGTTTTGGAGTTTATAGGCAATGGACACAGACAAAGTTCCATTTATAAATGTTTAGATATGTCCTGTGCGTGTTCAATTTGCCTAGCCATATTTCCTCATAACGTGTTTCGGGAATTTCAACTATCTCTTCCTGATATTACGTATGCCTCATTCTAATTCGAATTTTCTTTTAGTACATATTCATTTCTTGTTTGTTCCGGCCATGCAAAGCATGTAAATATTAAATATTTTAATATTGGACTCGGTATGTAATATAATAATATCAACTTGCAGGCAATCGTGCTGTCCGTTTTAAATTTACCTTCATTGTTTCTTGTTCAATATCATTATATTTGGGCTAAAACATCAATTTGAATGATTAGAATTAAAGAAATGGCAGTAGGTTTTGTTTCGATTAAAATAACTTGTGAATTTACCATCAATGAATGTTGTCTAATTTTATTTTCTCCGAATCACATTCAAATCTGCCTATAAATACATATAACACCAACTAGAGGGACAAAAAGTACAAAATATTTTAATTATCGTAATTGAAAAGTTATTCCTGTCTCTATTTAGAAGTGTGAGTTGTAGGGCATTGTATATTGGTTTTTTTGAAGAAGTCGGTAAGACGAGTTCGAATTCCAGTTGAATTCACTTATATATATATATATATATATATATATATATGTGTGTGTGTGTGTGTGTGTGTATGTGTGTGTGTGTGTGTACCGCTGTGTACAAGGCCAAGTATTCACTCAATGTTGAAGGTTACAGAATGAATTTCTTTCAAATAAAAAAGTACTAAACAAGTGCAGATTATGAAGATATGTACGGCACACCGTTGTGCAAATTAATTGAAACAAAAAGAATAAGGTCTTCATAAAATATTTCACACTTTCCCTGATCAGGTTTACGTCGTCTCGCTTGGCGTTGTTTTTCTCCTCGGACCGCATTTTTATGTTTTGGGCTGATATATCCTATTTGTTTCTTCACCTTGATGACACGACTGACAGTTGAAAGGCTGGCACCAACAACATCTACGATCTCTCTGTAAGGCTTGCCAGTGTGTTTGTGAAGCGTTAATTTTTTAATCGCGTCTTTGGAGTAACATCCATCGCAGACAATGGGCGTATGACAACTAATCGACAGTCTAGACAATAGTGGGTCTGGGCACATTTAAATATCTGATGCAATCATGGATGACGCAATATTTTTCACGGTCAAATAAATTTCATCATACAAAACAGGTTCATATTACTACACACCGGCGTAAATGATCTAATCTGAGGAAAAAATAGAAATCGGTTACACCCTGTCACACCAGGGGTTCTAAAACTGACCGTATTGTGAAAGGAAGGAATCTAAAGCAGTTGTTTCAGTTAATTTGTGCAAGGGTGTAGTTAACGGTTGACCAAGCTTCTGGGGAGGAGAAGATTGTAGTGATAGGTAAAGCATCCTGTCGCCTGACTGTTCTCCGACGTAAGAGTTCTCATGAAGAAGTTGAAGGAAAGTTTCTTGTCCATGGAATACGAAAAGAACGAGGATGAGTAGGCTCTGTTTATTTGTCATGATATGTCAAAAGTGTAAAAGTTGGAACTGGTGAAAATAAGGTATGTAACTTAACTGAACATTTGTCATGAAAATAGCCATATAATAACAAGAGAAATGCAACATCTTGTAAGGAAAAAACGGATCGAATTGTGGGAAATATTTCAATGCCCACAATGTTGGTCAAACACTTTTGTCAAGGCCGGAAAGTGAGGAATGGGAAGCTCCAGCACAGATATGTCAGCAGTACTCCACGTTTTCGTCTAATCTAGCTTTTGCAAAGAGAAAGTATTGGCAGGTGGAGACCGGTACTTGGTCCGTGCGCGTGCGCGTGTGTGTGTATGCACTTGTATATTCAAAATGTAGTTAAAATTGACTGAAATGGTATCCCTGTTTTATTTTTAATTACATATTTCGCCCAGAAAGATTATATTTATGCATAATCAGGTTTATAATCTTTTCGTTGGATTAGTTGCAATCATCTCCCGTGATTATCAAGGACTTTAATCTCATCTACAACGTAGAAATGATTTTATTATACATCATAGTATTTTTAGCAAGAATATAGGGCCAACCTAAGGACAATTGACATCATGTATAATTAGAAGCTATATGTAAAGCATATATATTTAATATATTTTAAAAAGTTGATTCGGTGGAAAATGACATCATGTATAGAGTAGTTAGAAGCTATATGTAAGGCATATTTATTTAATATATTTTAAAAATTTGATTAGTTGGAGATGACATCATGTCTAGAGTAGTTAGAAGCTATACGCAAGGCATATAGATTTAATATATTTTAAAAAGTTGATTCTGTGGAGATGACAAAATTTGACGACCTTTATTGTCGAAGATATTTTTAAAGATATTTATCATGCCTTTTCGACGCATCCTGTGTACACATCTATCCCTCTATCTAGATAGTTATCTTCATCTGCTTCTATCTCTTTCTTTCTATCTTTCTTTCTTTTTTTTATTGCTCACTCTCTCTCTCTCTCTCTCTATATATATATATATATAAAACAGACGTTTAGAAAGTGTAACAAATGCAAAGTGTTTAATAACAACTTTAGATAGAGTACTTGTTCAGCTATATTTTAGCCATATAGATTATGTCATTAATTAAGACTTTTCATTTCGTATGTAGATGAGAAGAGACAAATTGAAAATAGTTTTTACCCACTGCTGAAATGCACTACTCACAGCCCAATTGTGCTCACTTCTTTCTCCCGTTTCCATAATATACACAAGCGCCGATAGATATTTTTCCGATGTAAGGAATAATTAATAAATAATAATAATAACAACAACCACCACCACGACTAAAAACAACAATAACATTTGTAATAAGAAGACAAACAAAAACAATAGTACATACGTCATTCAGAATTCAGAGAAAATAAAAATTTGAATTTCAGACGGATTGCGAGATTGAGACGAATAATCGTTGTAAGCAGAGAATAAAAAAGTTTGATAAATATTTTTCATACGACAATGTGAAGCGCTGAAAGAAATAAAGCTTCATCATATTATAAAATTGGCCAAGAATTGAAAAAGAAAAAATTGGCTCCATGATGACGATATTTATACTCTTCTTTACTGGCACTTTTGGAATATATTTCCATCAATCTTTAGAACAGTCAAATCGAGAAATAATCAAAGTCTTTCTTTTAGAAAATCTTTTCTAAAATCGGCTTGAATTCTTAAGAGATTTCAGGAATATTGAAATTATTTCCTCTCATTCGATATCTATTCGAAACAATCAGTGGCTACTAGTGTAGTAACAAATCAAATAATATATCTTAGAACAAAGACGTTTTGGGATAAATAAACTAATCGTCAACATCAGTCGCTGTTTCCGCCCGAAGCAAATGGCGAACTAACATGGCATTTTCCGCTATTTATTGCGATCTTGAGTAAGCTTATTTAGCACCGACTACCTATTAAATGTCGACTAAATAATTGTTATACCTCCAAATTTTGTTTGAGTTTTCTCGTTGTTTCTTTTTTTCAGATGCCATGACATAAATGACAACCGTAACGTGATTTACACTATATCTTTTAACGTGTAACGATGACTAGAAACAGCAACAAAATTAGAAGAAAGACAAATCTTGGATCAGAAATTTCCCAAAACTGAAAATGAAAATTGAAAACAAAAACTAATTAGAGGATTTAGGTTACAAAGCAAAAGAGTTATTAAAGGATTGTTAAGAGCTTGGTTCAGTCATTCAGTTAAGTGCCATACGTAATACAAGCTTTGGGCGATCATATCTCGGAAAAAGACATCACTGACTTGGCAGAAGATTATCCTGCAATAAGTTTCCTTTGCTTTCTGTGGTAGACTGGTTGCCAGCTAGAACCAGACAGAACTCAATCTGTCCTATCATTTAACCCATAACTAGATAGAAGCGACGGATTATTACCTTTCCCAAGGGTATTTGTGCGTAAGTGAATGCAAAGAATTCAACTGGAATTCGAACTCATCACCCCGATTTGTCGCTCCGTTTCGATATCCACTGCACTACAACGCACATCCGAGAACTTGGTTACATTAAAAAAAAAATTGAGAGGAAAACCGTAATGTTAATTAATAATAGACCCAGACACTTTCATTAGAACCAACTCCATGAGAAGATTATAAGTAAATCGTTCTCCATTGGGAATTATCCAAACAAACGTGAATTGAACTTTTCAAGTTAGCGTATAATGAAACCATGACGATGATTAACATTTTTTTTATTTGTTAATCAGTTTTGAAACGTTGATATTAAAACGGATCATCTAATCTAAGACAAAATCTGTGTTAAACAATCGAGAAAAATTGTCAGGTTATGAAAGTTGCATCTTCGGCATGCGGTGAAGCAAAATAAAAAGTAAAAAAAATGAAAATATACATAAATCGTACAAGAAAATGGGGAAAAATTGAATCTCAGCAGTTACCACAATATTTGATTCATTTTCAAACAAACTTGCTATCAGTTTATGAAAATGTAAAAAATAAAAAATAAAAACCAGGAAACATTCCAATTAATCTTTCTCATTTTCTTTCAAACATTTTTGTTGCTCACATATTCTATAAAATAGATTGAGAAAGTAAAGCAACGTCAAGTCAGGCAGTATCTACATGGGTGCGCACTTTGGAATACCAGGTACTGTAAACATGGATGTGTGAAAGGTGATAAGGATTAACGGCTCAGAAAATGTCAATCGGAGAGTCGACTTCAAATTGTAGTCGGGTTTGTTACATTCACGTACGCGTTAATAATTTTGGAAAATAAGACTTTATTTCCCCCTCTATCTATGGGCTAAGTAGTAGAAACTGAATCTGGAATAATTATTGTAATGTAAAAAATGTTTATGTTCTCTAGCATAAAATACTTATTTTTAAAATACAAAACTGTTTCGGCTTTTAATAACACATAAATTAATGATAACCCGCAAATATACAGATCTGATTAATCATATTGTTATATGTGACTTATTTAATTTATAGGTCTTCTCTAGCGTAGGTATGCTATAAAATGTTTAGCCAAGTTTTCATTTTTCATCATTTTGAGCCTCTGAATCATTTATAAATTTATCCCTGTAATGTCATGTTTACCTACTTAAAAAAGACACTACTACTGGTCATGTTAGGGGTTACCAGGGTTTACTACGAAGTGATAAAATAGTTAAGTTAAATAAACCAGTAATTAGAAGAGGCAGGATCAAAATTTTAAAGACAACATTATTTTTTGTTCCAAATAGCAGCTTAAAAAGCCAAGATGTGAAAGAAAGCTAACCAGGAAATAAAGAAAGAAGTGTTTGTGCTACATTATTGGCACCATTTTGGTACTTGAAAAATTATTACCACCGTCAAATTTTACAATTGGCTTTCTTTCACATCTTGAGCTTTTAGGATGGCCCTGCCCTTGAGTGAGTTTTAGTTGGTGTTAACACCGGCAATATTTTACTATCTTAAGCTCAACCAGGTAGATAAGTAGCCTTTAATTTCGTATTAACATTTACGGACTTCCTGATGATTACATTTTGGTGTATGCAACTATAGTAGAGGTCAGTCATATTTGCGGGGATTATATATATATATAAACCCAGCCCTGATGAGTGACGACGTCATATCGATGCTTATGAAACTTCGAAGTAGGCTTGAATATGCTCAGTTAAGTTAAAGAGATAAATTATTCGTTGATCGTACATAAATCTGTATTTCAACGTGTTATGACCGTAAGCCTAAAAAATATCCTGGCGAAACATACGGTAATAATATCGGAACCGATATTCTAACTTGATATGGCCGTAGCTGACAATACCCTGGACAAAGCATACGATGATAGTACGCAAACTAGTCTTAAGAAAGAAAGAAAGAGAAAGAAAGAAAGCGTTAGTCATAGAGCAAAACAAAAAATGCCGAGTAACAATATACGAACTTTATTTCTCCCTTCCTCTCTCTCTCTCTCTATCTATCTATATATATATATATATATATATGTGTGTGTGTGTGTGTGTGTGTGTGTGTGTGTAAAGAAAGAGGCAGAGAGGGAGAGAGAATGGGGAGTATAAGAAGTGGAAAGAGAGTGATTAAAACAGAGCCAATTTATAGTTTGTAAATAAAACAAATGAGCTTTGTGGGTTTGGTGCCACAGCTTTTGGCACAAGGTCTTTCTTAAGCTTTACCCCAAATTTGCTTTGACATTCGTGTCATTAAAAGAGAGAATGTTTCTTTTCTGCAAATATTGATATGTGAAAATTGATGTACATTTATACAAGTGATGGCGTATTGCAGCACGAAATGTTCTTGCAAATCATTTATAAATCGGCTCACATTACACGCGTATCTCCAGAGATTATAAATAGATCTCTGTAAACTGCAGCGGCGAGACTGCAAAACAAATGGTTTCTTCTTCCCCTTGTTGCAAAAATGAACTCAGCTCATATGTATATACGATGTAATAGCTTAAGGTAGTGTAACATTTGCAAGGTTGCTGCAACAACCATAGGAATTGTACAGAACACCAACTGAGCTGTTAGCGCCACAACATATGGAACATTCTCTTCTCGGGACGGCAAATACTAATGTTTTTGTTTCTGAAAATAGGAGATACAAAGAAACATATCAATGGTACGTTAAATATATTTACCCTCACGGGTCAACGACGAATGTCAAAGATGGTAAGCATCTAAAAGACGAATATCACATCAAATCACATCAAATCAATGGCGGCATTAAATGATGTTCCTTCATTCTTCGCATTGTATAGCATTCACTGATTTCCATGCATGGGTTTAGTCATCGATCAAAACAAATATCATGGCCAGATAATCATGTACATTTGTAGTCGATGGGATGTTAACTGTAATATGTTTTAAGCCTTTTCGAACAGATGTTTGTATTCGTGTATAGAGATACATGATACTTTGATTTAGGCAAGACGTTGTGAAAGTTTCCAATGTCTCTTTATTTTTATGGAAAATTTGTTGCACTTTATCTTAGAAATTTTCAAAAGTGAAATCTCTCCTCACGGATGTTATATATATATACAACTATAGGGTTAGTATGGATTGAATAAAATTACGATATGCCCTAGAAAAAACAAACAATTTTCTTAAAATAGAGTTCAATACAGAGTAGAGCAAATAATATTTATTGAAAATGTGTTATTGCTAATTTAAAAAAAACATGATAATAAACCTTAAAGAACAATTTATTGGGGCATTAGTGTTAATATTTGATTAAAATAAACACAAATTGCTTGTATTTTGATTGGTCATCACTGACTACGTAACAATGTCTTTCCTATTGGGGAGTTTTGGTTAGTTTTACATCTTTGAAAACTCTTCATTTCAATATCAACACATCACTTGACAAGACACAAAAATGTTGAAACAAAATAGCTCCTCTGTAGTGATGTTATAGAATATTTATGTTTTTTATATATATATATATATATATATATATATATATATATATATATAGTAGCGGCCATAATTTAAGGAACGAAAACAACAAAGACATAAATATGTGTATTACTTAAAAGTAATGCAAGATTAGCAATAAATTTTTTACCGAATATAGATTAGCGGGTGTAATGCATAAATATTATACAAAGTTACAATAATTTACGTAATAGTTTTTTTTTTACAAAGCGAAAGGGAATGAGAAGACCTTGGCGAGAAGAAGGAAAAAGAAAGACAATAAAGGAATGGAATGCGGGGAGATGGAAGATAGCACTTGACGTTGCATTTATATTTATAAAGATTGTGGGGGAGTTGTAAAAATCGGAAGGGAGTTCCACGTGCGTGAAATAGAAAGAAAATGAGACCTAGTTGCCAGTCGAGTATCGCGTTTAAGTACATGAAGTTAGCCACTAAAGGGAACATCTCATCAGAACAATTGCTATAAAAATATTTATAGATAAGACAGCGGGAAGGAACCTTATGATGTTTAGAAATGGCTGAAGTCATTATGCCATTTAATGAATTTCCTGGTGGTAATGTTTTCTTTTAACTTCAAATTGTACACGAAACTGATTTCTGGAGGCAGAGACTGACTTCTAGACATTCGATTAGAACCGTAGCTCTCAGACTGGATGGATAAATATTCCTACTCCTACTTCTATAAAATACTACATCGCGCAGTCGCCTTTATTTGGGCAATATTGGGTAACAAGCTACAAAACAGTAAATAACTATTGGTAATTTAATAGCCCTTGCACACACACACACACACACACACACACACACACGTGTGTGTGTGTGTGTGTGTGTGTGTGATGTCAATGTGTATCATTATGGTACATAGCGTTTATTCCTAACACAGAAAGAGACAAGCAAGTTGATATGAACTAAACCACATAACCGCAGGTCAGGAACTCTCCCGAGTCGAAAGTTTTTATTCTATAGAATATATAATTTTTATTCTGCAGATACGAAAAATAATATTTCTTCTTAGACTAATATATTTTGAAATGTGTCCTTGCATTAACAAAATTAGTAATGAAATTAGCAGTTTGGTTGTTAGAAAATTATCTGCCGGTTTTATTATTTTTATTACTTTGACTGTGATCAAAGAATTTAGAAAGATAAAATTAAACTATAACAAAAACAACAAAAAAAAGAATTTCCCCTCCTCACGCACTGAATGTATCAAATTACAAGACTGCACTTCAATATAAAATTTATCTTTGTTTTGTAAGTTGCCAACTTCACCTGGCAAAGCTTTTAAATCGAGATATCGATGTGAAATAATCTCAACATAGTACACGATATAGAATTTACTTCCTTTCCCCCATTAAAAAAAGAATCTATGTAAGCATACTTGCAGCAACATTACCTGTCAAACTAATCTTTCTGACAACTTCATTTTTTTCCTCTTCGCTTTTTCATCATACGGAACATTACATTTTCCTGTATTCTGATTCAGTCATTGCAACTAACCTAATATAAGGCTCGAGAGATACCCAAGATAGTGGTTTCCTGTTAAGAACTCCGTGACAAATGAGGCGCAAAATATGAAATGATGGGTGGTCTCTTATAAATCGTTATGTGTCTTCCTTATCTCAATAAGAAAAGGAGGACAGATAGCGACTGATCATTTTTTAAAAAGTTAAGATTGCACTAAAATCTGAACATTGTTTGATTGATTCCTTTCCTACGATTTATCAATCCATTACAAGTTATTTAAAACCAGAAAATATATTTAAATGTTAAGATATTTTTGGTGGGGGGTAATATTTGTTGATACAAATCTTACTAATTAACATATAGATGAGAGGAGAGAGATGTGGATCCATATCTTTCCCAGGTTTATTTGCGCGTGAGTGAATATGACGAACCCAACAGGAATTGTGACTCGACTCATTCATTAACAATTACGAGCCATTATCTATTACAATTCTGCGCCTCTACTGTTAAAGCACCTGGTATTCAAAGCGGTCACTCATCTAGGTACCAGACAGGCTCGACGTTGTTTAATTTCGGGGATCGTAAGGGAAACTGTGTTTTATCGTTAAATGGCCGTTGGTATTCTGAACGTTTGCTAGAGAAATAGCAATGAAGTAGCGATAATATTTGAAAAAAAAAAGCTGCAGAATTCGAAAGTACTTCATCCTTCACAAGACCTGCTAAGCATTTGGAAACATATTATGGATTGAAAGTAAAAATTGATCAGTTCCTGATCAAATAGGACAGTGGTACTCCATTTTGCATCTTGTAAGGAAAAAGTAGTAGAAAAATTAGTTTATTCCTGGTGTGAACACTTTGCTCAGTATATTTAGTGATGTGTCAAACATATATATATGAGTTCTACTTCAGGCCCAATAGACGTTTGAAGCACGAAGGATCTTTAAAAGAACTGTTCGTCGTGACTGGAGAAAACACAGGATTGGTGATGCTGAAATGATACTTTTCAGGTGTTAAAAGTTAAACAAAGGCAATCCATCACTGTCCGCATCCACGGAGTTCAAACAAGTCCTACACGGTTCAATTCGTAAAAGATCTGAGCTGTAAAGTAAAATTTTCAATTTCGAACCAGCCGACGCATTCTGTAACTCAAGAAAAACCTTCATAATCATCATAAATTAGTGGCAAAGACTCTAATCTTAGTTAACTTGCTTACAGTACATGATGTCAAGGATTTGACATTGCTTAACACTGGTAAATAAAGAAGAAATGGTATTTTTTCATCGTGATCTTAACGTAGGTATATCTCATAGGAAAGGAAAAATGATGTGACAGAATAGTACCCAGATCATGATTAAAACACACGCGATTAAATTTAATGACTGCATAGACAGAAAACTCGAAAATTGTGGTCTTCAAATATTGGCTACCCACTGACCGAGATGAATAGAAAAAACAAATAGTTAACGAAGTTTCGGAATAAAGTATCACTTGACGGAAATTTAGGAAGTTCTTGTCAATAAATAGAATCATAATTAAAATGGGAAAAGTGGCGTTTTAAAGTCGTTAGAGAGTTTGGGACGATGAATGTTAATATATGGGTAGTAGAATGTTAGGATACCTAGGTTTTTCGCTGACTAAAAAGAAACTTTATGTTCATTAATTTTTCGAGACATATGATAGCAGCAAAGATTTCACAAGGATCATCGACTTGCTTCTAGACACTGTCAACTGAATCTGTAAATAAATAAGAAAATCTATTGTAAATACGATTAACCTTTACATTTTGTGCGTTGAAGTTATTTCTCTTATAGTTTACTTAAGAACGCACGCAGAGCCTTTTTTGTGCCTACCAACTAGAAACACAACGTGGTATGATTTATCCAGCTAGTGAATGAGTCAAAGAGGGTCCTAGTGGAGGTATTAACTGCAAGGTACTTAGAGACTGTCGATAGCATATACGATACTCTCTTCCAATATGGCAGTAAATGCTTGACAATCTCCTCACAGATGGGGAAGTGTCTTGAGACAGCAGATGAGGTTTTACAGAAGGTTGTTAAAGATAACAAGAATTGAACATGTGAAAGACGAAGTTTTAAAGAAACAAGGAGACTTAAACGTAGTATCTGAAAGATACATTTGAAATATCAATGATGGGCTCATAATGAGGAAAGAGGACTTAGAAAATCTGACACTCATTGGACATATTTAAGACAAGAGGGATAGAGAAAAACAGAAGACAGAAAGGTATGTAAAACTATGATTTAACATGTACTGAAGAGACATTGAACAAAAAAAGTTTAGATAGTGTTCATATTAGTCAAAGTATACTGTCTATAAAGAATTCAGTAACATCAAAAAGTTGTGGAATATGAAAGGGTTTATGGTGACAAAATTAACGGTTATAGATAGAAAAGAATAAAAGAAAGTTTATGGACAATTTCAATACAAAAGAAAAGTATAAAAGGAAGAACCTTGTGTAGAAAAGAGAAAAAATATTACAGAGCCGAAGACAAAAGAAAACGATGATTATAAATATATTTTTTTCAAAAACCAAACTTCAAATAAACCTGGTAAAGTTCAAATGAAGAAACAAAATAACACTGACTTCATAATTGCTGACAAAGCCAGTATCGTTAATTATGTAAACATCATAAACATAGGTTAAGATAGAAAGTAGTCGCAGGGTTCAATTTGACTTTCACTTTTAAAGAAACAAAGTGATTCGCATCCAATCTAATAATAATGGAGAGAACATCAGTAAATTTCAGGGAAGAAATCAGGTACAGATTTGGAGCTTTACAGAATGAAGAAAATAACCAGAAGCAAATGTCAGTAACGAAGAGAAATACTCAAAGACAAAATTAGAACTGATGAAAATGACCCGAAATGTGGTAATAAATACTATAAGAGGTAAATTGAAAATGCAGAATTATACTTGGCAATGAAAAATAAAAACGATACATGTAAAATAATGATTCAACTGAACGGGTAAAAAAAGCTCTAAGAAAGAGAATGCTGAGCTAAAACATTCTCCAATTGCAAAACACATAAACAGCAATTTATTGCATTGAAAGAGTGCGTTTACAAAATGTCTTCTTCTTTTATGTACTTTTCGGGCGTTTGAGATTATGGTTCTCCGCAACGTCCTATTTGTACCTTTTAGCAATGTTTGGCTTTTTACTATCTCTCTACCTTCTGTTCTCTCATCCATTTTCACATGCTATTTAAATAGAAAACTCATTGTTTTCAAATTTTGCATTTACGATATCCTGTGAGTGCAAATTTTCTAAGCCTTCTTTCTTCATTATATATCCTGATAAAAGTGCCAAGCGTCATTTTTGTTCTCATTTTTCTTGAAGCTTTCTCTTTGCCAACATGCGACCTACATAGTATTTTCTGTATGTTTATGCAGAGCCAGATTTCTTTTGTTTGAAATCGATTCTTCATTTGTGGTGAGATTGTCCAGTCTTCACTGCCATAGAAAAGGATTGATATTAAATAGCAGATAAACGTTTTTTTCTTTGTTTCTAATGAAGTCCCCGTTTCTTAATACATTGCTCAGCTTTGGAAAATACCAAACTGCGCTTTCTAGGAAATACTGGGAATTAAAAGAAAGTAACTTAGATCCCCAAATGGGAACTCATCGGCAAGGCAAGGACCCTTAATAGTTTAAGAGATAGGTGTAATCAATGCTTGACAGAAAAAAATAAAATTTTAAAATTTCAAGGCCAAAATATTCTCCTTAACAAACTAAGGGAGATCATAAGTATGTGTCGCCATAGAAATAAATATAAGTTACAATAATTAGAAATATAAATTTCAATAATTATCTTAATTCTACCCGTTAGTCCCGATAAACAAAATTGCCAAATTTTTTTAGAAGTTGACCGAGCAGTTACCGCCACACCACTTACTCTGCTAACCCTAGGATCAGGCCACATACCTCCCACTAACGAGAAAGAATTACTACTGGCTCCGTCCCCCTGCCCAACCCAAAGAAAAAACCAATGCATCCCAACCCGTTCCTTTACCTAAACTAACCTCTGGGCTTAGAATTTTCTTCATTCTCTGTTAAGAAGGGGTCGAAGAATGAATGCCTTAATGTGACATGTTGAAAATGGCTATTTCCCCACTAAGTTTTATCTAAATTTATATATATATATATATATATATATATATATATATATATATATATATATATATAAAATAAATTTCGAAGTTCAAAACCGTTGTATGATCATTTCTACATGATATCCCTAAGAGAGATTTCACATTTCATCGGCAACTTTTATACTCAATATAAAACAACATATTACCGGCGGAAGTTCGAAATTTACGTCACAGAAAAAAACTAGGGGGTGGGATTGATAAGTAGATAGCACTCAATGTCGATTTTAGATTTTGGAAAACTTTACTTTTAGATTGAGGTGTAAGTGAAAAATTTAAAAATTTGGCTTTGTCTATATATATATATATTTAAAGGCTATAGATTTTTCATACTAATCTTCAACTAAATATATATATATATATATATATATATATAGTTGAAAACCAGTATGAAAAATCTTTAGTCTTTTACATGAACGCAAAAGTCTTAATAACAATTACGCAATTATCTTGTTTAAGTACGTGAACCTCAAAACATTACTATGTTGAATGTAGCCAGCGAATACATTTTGATTCGTTCATCTATCATCAAACACTTGTGAATTCTCTGATTTTGAAGCATCATTGATCGAAAATAACGAGATTGTCTCAGACGAGATTCGAACTCGATTCCTGTACACCTGGTGTCGTAAAGATTTGCTCATGGGGGCTCAGCCTTAGTAGTAATTAAATATCAACATAGAGATGCTATTCTTCTATGCGATAGTTTGGTTATACCTATTATTATTATTGTTATTATTAGCAGCAGTAGTAGTAGTGGTGCAATGGATATCGGCTCGGAACGAGAAATCGGAAGAGCCGAGTTCGAATTCCAGTTGAATTCGTTGCATTCTCTTGGGATTGCGCAAATATTCTTGGAAAAGGCATTAATCCACCACTTCTCTCTCCGGCTATGACTTAAATAGCAGGGCAGATTGTGTTTTATAGCCTTGGTTTCAACTAGTCTATCGTAGAAAGAAATGGCAACATACTGCGGGAAAATCTTCTAACTAGTCAGTGATAGATTGAACATTATCGCCTAAGCGTATATTACTTATTGCACTTAACTGACTGCCTGAGTAGAAAGTATATTCTTTAAATTGTTTCAGTTTCTACGATTATATATTTCCATTATTAATTTCTAACCAAGTAATCTTATATATATATTTTTTTTAAATCGCACCACTTCAGGTGATATAAGCCAATAGTAAATCCGGTTTTGTTCCGATTGCATTTCTTTTTGTGATGCCATATTGCTTTGATAATTTATATTGTGATTATTGGTTTTATCGCACCGTTATGGAGAAAAGAGGGGAGGGATGTTGATACCTTTCATTTGATCTAAGTGTCATTTCGCATTTGTGCTTTTTTTTTTCAGATAATCGAAAAGCTAAAACGAAATGTGAATTCTGAAAATAGTTCAATACACTAGTGAACAAATTCAGTGGGGACTTACATTATATCTATAAATGTGCAAATGATTTAAATAAAAAGGAATCGGTGCTGGTCTGGATCAATGCGAACGATATTTTCCTTAGCTTTACAGTATAAGTCAAGGTTTCAAACAGTTTCGAAGTTATCCTTCTCCTAGAGTGGTTTCTACCCAGGGCTAAAGAACACAGTCTGTCCTGGTATTTATCCATAGCTTGGGAAGAAGAGATGGATTCATACTTTTTCCAACTCTATTAGCATGCAAGTGATTGTAATTAACTCAACTGGAATTCGAATTCGGCTCTACGATTTTCCAATCCGAGCCGTAATTCATTACTCTATGCAAAAGATATTATCAGTAAAAGCCATAAAGCTTTTACAAGCGCAATATATATATATTGCTACGTCTGATCAGTTCGATTAGGTCAAATTAACAGCCGCTCTAAAAATACTTCCAATATGTTGGTAACTGGACTAGAAATGGCTCGTTAATTTTAGCAACTCCAAAATGAAACTTATCTTAAATCATCTTGAGAACTTGTTTTACCTCTCTCAGCATGTTTGGTGCTAATCCCCAGGAAGAGAGACTCAGTGCGCCTTTCTGGACTAACGATTTCCGCTGGTATGAGCATGATTATATTGAATCAAATATTAGGGTTGGTACCAGGAAAGTTGGTTACACATTTTTTTATCTTGCTTTTTTGTTTATGCATTGAATACAACTGTCAAATCTGGTCTAGTGCTTCTGCTCTGTGTTCAGAGATTCTTGATAAAATATGCAAAAGAAACTGCAATGTTTTTGGTCCTGACCTGGTACCTCAGATTCGGTTACTTTCCACAACTGTAACGTAGCTTCCTTGTAATTCTTATATAAATATTTTAATTATCATAACGGCCTTTACTCCTTACTGCCTCGGATTTACAAATTTAAGCACAGTACTAGGTTGGCAGTTAGGTTTAATCAAATTTCAGTTAAAATTTCTAGTTGTAACCGTAATTTCTATGCTAACGGTCCCTTCTCCCGAAATCCTGGCTTGTGAAACTCTCTGACATCATCTTGCTTCCCAGTCAACTTTGATCTTCATAAATCTAAACGCAATGTCAATCATTATCTCCCGTCTTCTTAATACCTGTTCTTTTATTGTCCTCTCTCTTGTTAATAATGCTTTTATGTTTTCTGGTATTCTATCACACTTATTAACCTAGAATTACTGGCTTTATCGCCTTGTTTGGGGTGGAAATATTGAGAAATAACTAAACAAGATAAATGACAATATTTTAGTATATTGCAACATGAATCTGATCATGAAAAGAGTGTTTGAAAAATCTGTTTCACTATTTTTTGGTAAGAATAGAAGGGTTGACTAAGTCTTCTGAAAGGAGAACTTAAGCTAGAAACAAAGATAAAAGTGATGATATAATCTTACGAAAGAAACCGCTAATATTTTGAAAGGATGTAGGTAGGTATACTCTGATTAAATTGAGCATTCGAGTATTATTGACGAAAACTTCCGTATAAGTTAACATAAAAAGACGAGTTTGATGTCTTAAAAATGGAAATAAATCAGGAATCTAGTGTGGGAATTTACGAGAAAGTAAAACTTATGTAGTACATTTACTAAAAGTTTAATAGGTGAAATGTTCCTTTTTCTAAACTTGGCAAAAATTCCTATAAAGAGCAGAATACACACACACACACACTGTCATATGGCTGCCTCGACAAAAACCATCAAAATGATTACACGTCGATTCGGGAATATTTACATTTCCACATCTATGAACAGATACGGGCTATCTGTCCTAGGTCAGGACAAATAGACAATGATAATTAAAATTAATAAATTAAGATTGCTGTTCGATTGATATAATCTGCTTCAATATTGACACGTGCGCTGACCAACAATCAAGGATGAACGACAAGGAAATGATTTTAATATAGAAATTTTAATAAGTAATGAAATATTAAAAATAAAAAAAATGAGTATGAAAAATGTCCAATGCCCTGAATTTTAAAACTTATATTCGGATACCCAACGTAAATTGTTAAATTTACAACACAAATTAACAAATATGAATGAATGCAGGCAAATATGAATGTAAGATTAACACAAAATAAAAAATGGAGAGAACCATATAATTCATAACACGTGGTATAGTGTATGTGGTAACATAATATTCGTGGAAGTGCGTGCGTGTTCTAACATGTGTCTAAGAATATAATAACTTATCTTTATATCAGTTCCTTCTCTCTTACCTTACAGTCTTTTATTTTCGTTTTCTATCTTCTTTCACTTTCTTTATACAGTTTTGGACTCAAACGCAGTCCACTTGAAATATATGTAGTTACGACTGTCTCTATTTTCTTTCAGTTGACTGTTGTATTTTCAGCATAGAAACTCTCTGAAATATCTACATTCTTCTTTATTTTTTTTATTCAAACCAGCGTCGTATTTTCTGTATTCGGACGATTCTGCATCTTCTCATCTTCAAAGTTTTTTACCTTTATATGTTGATTGTTCTATGCCGCTATCTCTCTTTCTTTTCTTTTTCTTTTCTCGATAAACAGCTTGGCTTCGCTTTCTTTCTCTTCTCTGAACAAACAGGAATCAGCGCACGAATAATATTACAGATTCTTCTTTATCTTTGTCGCTATCTTTCTTCCTTTTCTTGATGAACAGCTTGGCTTCGTCTCCTTCTTGTTTTAACGAATAAGAATTTATAAGCTCGTTTTTCTTATCCGGAGTTGCATAAGATGAATTGGTCAAATTACGCTGTTATCTTAAATGCGTTTCCCTTCATTCATTATTTATCAGCGCCCAGCAAATATGGCTTGTTCCTTCAAAATTCAATCTGCAACTAACTTCAAAATCTTGCTTTCCTCGTGGCTTGATTTTTGGCACGAATTCTAGCTCCTACTGTTTCGCGACTTCCATGTCTAGTCATTTGTTACTAAGTGTATCTAGGTCTACCAACTTTGACCTGCTATCCCAAAACTGACTCTAGGCTTTCACGTTATCATCTCCTTGTTACCACGCAGAGATTAATCTCAATATATGTGTGTAGGAGTGTGTGCGGCTATCTATATCCGTAACACACACACACACACACACACATATATATATATATATATATATATATATATATATATATATATTCAGGTGAATAAAGAATGAAGAAAATATTAACAACGTTCAAAATATTAATTTAAAACAATGCTCAATATAAAAATAGTTATGAATATTTATTATAATTTATAGTTTAGAACATGTACAAATTATCATCTACTGCAAAGTGTACAATTTGTTTCGACATTGAAAGACAATGTTTCATCAGGTAGTGTGACACTAGCTGATGAGACATTCTCCTTTTAATGTTGAAACAAATTGTACACTTTGTAGTAGATGATAATTTGTACATGTTCTAAACTATATATATATATACGTGTGTGTGTGTGTGTGTGTGTGTGTGTGTGTGTAGTGCAGTAGATATTTTGAATGAGCTTCTTTATGCTTTTTCTCGAAATGTTCTCATGGAATAAACTTCACAAAAATTTATTTCCTAAATAGGGAAATGATGGAAATCCGAATGAGACACTATTTAGAAGCAGTAGAAGCAGCTCTATTTAATAAGAGGGGTTGCTTAAACCATCTGTAAATAAGGCAATCTGATTGAAGGGCAGAAATCCGGTCAAAAATGCCCTAGACCATCCAGACGATTATACCAAGAAGGAACTACCGAAATTAAAATAATAGCCGAAAGGATTCAATAATATTGTCTTTGAATATGACATAACTCCCATTGTAATGGTCCTCGCTTGGAGACTGAAACAGCTGTTAGAAATTATATCTGCCGTTTGGTCCAGTCATTTCAACTCTGTCACTGATGTTGAAAGGTAGTTTTCTATAGGCAACTCAGACGTAGCAGAAGACTGAAAGTTTTAGGCACCCAGTGAGGATCGAACTCACAACTCAATTTTAATGATTATAGCGAGACCAGCTTACTAAATATCACACCACGTCAAGGTGTACTAACGTTGAAACGTAGAGAAAAGAAAGCTAGTTACAATTTAACAGCTTCTCACCTATCATAGTTACCATCTTGACAGTTGTGGTATAAAAGCAAATTTTTTGATAAGACCGAATAAATGCTAGGAAAAGAAAACAGTCAATATTTTTATCTTTATTTTATACCTTCTGATAATCATTGCTTCTCCTCATAAAAAAAACCTGGACAGACGAGGTCGAACAAATTAATTGAAAAAAATATTTTCGATATATGTGATATTTAACTAAGGGCATACTGTAACGGTTAGAAAAATCAGTAACAAATGAGTAGTGAGGTCGCTCGTCACTGAGTGCTCCCTACTTTCAAACTTGTTCCACATTTAAGCTATGCTTAGTAAATCGCTATTTGAGACTTAACGATGGATGGAGAAATATAACCATCTGTGTAACTACACTAAAAGGACTTTTTCTCCCAGCAGGGACGCCGTTGTCGATCCTATGATGGTGGATATTTCACAACTGACACACATCATATGCAGATATAATCCACTAAAAACAATTTAAATATATTTAGCCATAAACAATAAACTAAAGAGATTAATGTATATATTAGTATATATGAAATAAAATAAAATACCAGTGATGATATCTGCTCATATGAGTAAAATTATATAATTCAATATATATGGAGGCAAACAGAATTTGTGCAAATAAAGTTCTCGATAGTCATTTAGAGGAATAATTTTGTCAAATGTAATATAAGTTCCCAATACTTATTGAAAATCATCTCAGAGTTTCGTGGTTTTTATCTCGTCAAAACTAAAATAAGAATGATTTTTTTTTAGTTACAGAATATTTTACACACATATATATATATATATATATATATATATATATATATATATATATATATATTATACTAAGTTGACAATATATCAAGAATTGATAGAAAAAATATATGAAAAATGATACATGAAAAAAATATTGTAGAAAATATATAAAAATTCATAGGAAAACAATGTATTTTGAACCGAATAAAAATATTTTAATAATACAAAATATCCCTTTATATCAGGTCAAAAATAAAAAAAAATATATTTTTTTGTTTTTAAAATAGTTGTGATGCATATCAATTTACCTTGTGGTAAAAATGTATACATCTTACCGGATGTCAGTATACTATACTGCAGCCGGATAAAATGACATTTTTTCCGTAAGCATGAATGAAAACCCCTCAAACCCCCAACATATAATGTATATTTCCAAATTTCGAAGTCAACCTTCATTGTAGTTAGTCAAATTAAGCACACCCATAAAATGTAAAGGTTCTGTCTCCCCCATCAATATTAACTGTTTAAAAAGCAAACGGATTGCTTTCTACATTAAACAATAAATCACTTTCATAAAATTTATTGAACACTGCCTGGTGACGTAATACAAAATTTAAGTCTTGAAACAGAAATTTCCGTGTCGCAATGTAAATAATACTAATTATAAAAAATAATTATATTGTGTTGTGTTGAGCACTTAAAAAAAAAGTAAATGCCAGAGAACTCGGGATTCTAAGTCGGCTGGTTTTCTTCATCTTTATATATATATATATATATATATATATATATATATATATATATATGGGGGGGCTAATATTTTTTAGTATATATATAATTAGGGTATTTATTATATATCCTGTATATATTATGAAGCTGGTCAGAAAGATGACTCATTTAAGAAATGAAAAAAAAAACAGATTTTCGAGTGGCACAATTATTTATTTTTCAAAATAAAGTCCATTATTCTCGATAATCTTCCGCCAGAAATTAACCAGCAACTAAATCGGTCCCAGTTACCAGACCGCTGGCTTTGAAAAAATCTATAAACAAGCTTGCTTTACTTCATCAAAAGTGTTGAACCGCTGGTCGCAGAGGAAATGTTCCATTTAGCGTAATAGGCCATAGTCTCTCGTAGCTGCATCGGGACTGTATAATGGATGTGGAAGAATCGCAACAACATTCAACTGTTTGAACTTCCCTTTAGTCACCCTGGCAGAGTGTAGCCTCACATCGTCTTACTGAAACAAAGTTCTACCTCGATTGACCAAAGCAATCCTACTTTAGTTTGTCGCACACGCGGTCTAACCGCTGGTGTTACAGTTTAGCGTTGAGGGCCCGACCGTGTGGAACAAGCTCGAAATGCAGTACTCTTTGGAAATTCCACGAAACAGATATCAAGATTTGTTGCTTTCTTTCTGCTTTTTAAGTGAGTCAAGACTTTCTAGTTAACCTAATATATTAATTATATGTTATATTAATTGATTAATTTATTATATATTAATTCAGTCTGGCGTTGCACGCAATAAAATTGAACATAATAAATGACGTTCGACAAAATAAAGGCTATACGTAAATGAAAAGAATGTATCGATGTTCTGAAAAACGCAAATTACTTTGGAAGTTTGACAAGTTCCACCGTTCTCTTCCAAGAACTAAAGACGAGATGTAATCTTTATCGATTAAGGTAGGAGGATATATCAAGCAGTTGTGTCGGTAGTCAACAGAGTGACCTTAAAATATTGATGTAACAACGGAAAAATGTCCGTCTTGTTTTCCCCTGACAAGGTAGTGCATTTATTCACACGCCGGTATGCGACACTGCTACGTTGTCCAAGTCTGGTTTTCATTTTTTTTTTCTAATAACCATTTCCTAGATATATGTCTCTGGCTTAAAAGGTTAGGCGTTGAGTACGTTTTACAAAATCACAATACCAGGATTCTTACTGCTGTATCCCCGTGGAAATGGTTTTACCTTGTGGGATTCGAGCAAAACAGAGCTATAACAAGTTTTTGTGACTTAAAAAAGTATAAAGAAAAGAAGGCGGAAAAACGTGTCAAGTCTGTCAAAATAAGCCCAGTATTTATCGGAATATTTATCCGGCAAGCTTTGGAGAGGAAATAACAAAGATATCTAGATTTATCGTTTTCTTCTCTTTTTTTTTTTGTAACAAAGATTTCTTTTATACTCCGAATATAAATTATCTTCTCCTGTTGAGGATTATCTATTATTGTTAGAAGATTATTAAATATAGTATTTATTCTACAAGAAAAAAAGTTCCTAACGATAAAACAATAAAAAATGTCGAGTTTATTTTCAATAAGAATTGTGTCAAGTTGACACACTGTTTTTATGGGGATGTCGGTACGAATGTTAATATTTACCAAATATTAATTATATTGAAATTAAGCATTGCGTTTGCATAACGATAGTTAGCTCAGTTTCAATAGGATTTTTTTCTAAAACAAAAGTTAGAATATTCCCCTGATTTGGTCGGCCATGTTCTGTCAATATCCAATATCTGAAAATCGTAGTTGAGAAAAGTTCTAAGCAAACTGCATGAGAATCAGCAGGAATTTTTATTCAAAGTCGATTTTCAATCATAAAACATATCATGAACTTCATCATCTGACTGATCTCAGTTTAATGAAAGAGTTACTACCAAGCCTTTCTGAGAGTGAATCATTGCCAGTAATAAAAGAAGGTTCTTCAGAGATTAAGGTAATTAAATGTTTAGTATACAAAAGGAGAATATTTGTCTCTATGTTTGGTGAGTCATGAAGAGTATTTTTAATCATGAAATGCTGAAAAAAAAATAAAGCAGTTAATGCGAAAAAGTCCAAGAAGCATTGCACTATAACACGATAATGCAAGACCATGTATTGGCCAAGACGAACAAGAAAATGCAGGACTAAATATAGAAATTTTGCTTCATCCTCCTAACGCTCCTGGTTGTGCTTCATCTGGTTATCATAATTTCTGATAATTAAATTTTTAGAGAGAAAGCAATAATAATTATTAATAATTGAGAAGAGGTTAAAGTAAATATTAAGTGTGTTTTTGCATCGAAGCTTTATTACCATTGATGGATCAACAATTTGTCAAACAGCCGGGGTTATAACATCAATAATGTGCGGAAATATTATCTTGATTAAATTTATCAATCAAGGTTAAGAAGCATTTGTTTCTTCCCCTTTTTCAAAGGCGAAAGAAATTTCTTTCCAACATAAGAGATAAAAATAGCAACGATATTAATATTGTTATAAAAATAATCATCACTTGACTAGTATCGTGGAACAAATGTTAAGAACCTCGTTTTGCTGAATATTACTATTGCTGTGAGTTTGATCTTCACTGTATACGTAGAAACACTTATGTGTAGCAGATTAACCAAATAAGATAAAATACCATAAACATGAGTATGTATCAGTTATAAAAAATATTATAGGAGAGAAGAAATTTGAATATCGAATAGGCTGTGCTTAGGATATTTTTGTCAACCACAACGAGATGCTGTACAACCAAAATAATAACCCACGAACCTAAATAGCTCTGTTAGATTCATATTCTCGTATAGATGTCATACAGTGACATCCAGCACGTTCTATCAACGATATGCAACCGTTTTCTGAGATCATTAACTTGAAAAATCATATATAATTAACTACAAAATCATGTAACTTGTACTTCCAACAGTAGCAGTTAAATTGGCAGCACATGTAACTCGAATAGAAAATAATGACGTAATCAAGACGCTGATATTCTACTTTATCTTAAACAAAATGTTAGGAAGGAAACCCGCATCGATACTAGCAACAATATAAAGATTTTACAAAGTTTCAACCGACAGTAATGCTACTCTTTGGTCAATGAACGCCGAATGTTTGCTGATATGGGAACAGGCAACTCACAATTGTAATTGCAATTACCTTAGTACTGTGTTTAGAAAGATTTTCAGTGAAAACATTTCAATAGGGTAGCGAGTTCGATTGTCAATTCTTGATTTTTAGATGAATTTCTTAACCTCGTGATTGACGCATTTCCATATTTCCACTTGCTTTATCGGTAGATGCTGAGGTCTAAAAACAAAAAGGTCAGCATTTCTAAATCGGACACCGTTTCTCCCATAAGAAAAAAGAAGGCGCTATACAGTATTCCAACCCGCCTTCAGCTAATGTTAATAAAAAAAACACGGTATAAGACATTTTATATTAAAGATAGAGGTTTAATATATTGTCAACGTCCTAAATGCTTTTCCTTTTGCAAAATATATGACCACATATTTAGCCATTTTTACTTTATCATTCATGATTAACTGAGCCAATGTTAGTCAGATCCCTAAAAACTTTCTCTCAAACTAATTGGATTACGAAATTGTAAGCTATATTCATATACCTTTCGTGTAAGCATGCTAAGTTACGGCGCCTACTACTATTCTGACAGAAATGCGAAAATGCCAAACCCTGCCACCGTCCATCGCGCACATAATAAATCATAAATTAAAGCAGACAGATATATCATCAAATCGTAAAACGGCGCCCACTATCAGTTTAACAAAGATGCAAAAAAGCCAAATCCTTCTATCGCGCACAATTATATAAACACATACACACACACATATACTCACTACAATTAACAACAGCAGTAGCAGCGAAAGAAGACCATTCGCTTAAAGGCACGGTCTACCAGTGGATGTGAAATCAAGCTCCCTAACATCCTGAAGATGAGATACTGATCTCGAAATATTAATGAATAATAAATAGATAATACCCAACACCTTCTTTACCTTCCCTTATTTTACTAAAAGCCTTGTGATAGCTTTCAAATACCTACCCATACATGCTAAGTTTTCTTTGCTTTGCTCCCGTCTAAAGCAATGTTTCTTAACCTTTTTCAGCAAAGCAGACATAGGAGCAAATGAAAATATCATGGTTTAGCAAAATGTTTGAAAAGTATACAATTAAACTTTCTAAAATAAAACCATAAATTAAAACAAAATGCATACACATATGAGCTTATCTTGTTTCAACGTTTCTAATCGCATATTTATGCAGCTTATTTAGTGTAAAACCTGTAGCTGGTGTTGTTCGTAATTTCTGCAATGTTTGGAAAAAGGTGCAGTCTCTCATTTCTTTTTCCATTGAGAGTAGCCTTTCTCCGATCTTATCTTTGATGTTATTTAACGTTGAGAAGCCTAATCCACATAAATAAGAAGGAAACTTCAATAAAACCGATAAAGGCTTTTTGCCTAATATGTGTTACAAAGTTTGATACTTATTCATTATTCAAAATACTAATGTTATCCAATGGTACACACACACAGATTTATATTTGTTTTGTATGCAGTTATATCTATTCTCTTTGTTCTCTTATATCATATTGTTTTTTCTTTTAAGAATTTTCGTATATATGTGACTTTGTGTATGTATTCTTTAATTTTTGTGGCATTTCAGGTATGGTCGAAGCTTCAACAATAAATTGTATACACCTCTGCCCTTCACCTAACCTCAGTATTTCCTCTCTGTGCCAAACAAAAACTTTTTGAATATTCTGAAGTAAATTAAACTATATGATTTTTCGGGTCTGATAAAGCTAAAGCATCTTGCATTTTTACAACAATAAATTATGGATATATAACCACTTAACTATGCGTTGAGTTTTCTTCTCTATATATCATATTGCTCTGGTTAATATGACTTGAGCTAAGTATTTTAATCTATTTAATATTTTTATATTAATTAGATTTTTTTTATTATCCTCTTCTTTTTGACGGGTTTGTCATTATATATATATATATATATATATATATATATGTGTGTGTGTGTGTGTGTGTGTGTGTGTGTGTGTGTGTGTGGTGACAGTATTTCAGGGCACAGCGGTTGAGAATCGCTTGCCTAAGCCATTGACCTTCAAAGAAAGCTAATAGTTTTCTGATTCGTCATAAATGCGTTACTAAATGCGTTAATAAATAAAAAAAGTAATGCAATAAAAACCTTAATGTGTATACTACTCTAAAGCACTTGCCGATATTATGTACGCATGTCATATACAAAGTTTTCAAATGACAAAAACAGTAAAGAGAAGAGAAAATCATATGCGCGTATTATTAAGGTAATACGAAAGTGAAGTATAGATCAACTATTGTTATCAATATTTTTCTCTTTTTTTTCTGAATAGAATCCTTTGACTGAAGGAAAATCGAAAGGCCATAATTAAAGGCGTGACAATAAAATCAATCATGGTCGATCATGTGTGAAAAGAAAATGGTAACAAATAACGCAAAAATTCTTAACAGAAGAAAACTGGACAATACAAACTCTGAAAGAATCAACGCGTATGTTAGGCTATGGGGCCCTGTTTAGTAGGCCTAGCGTAGAAATAAATGTTATAAGAGTACTGTTAATAAACGAAGTAAAAGAAATTACAAAGGTCTCTAAGCAGCAAGAACAGTAGTATTAAGGAAATAGAAGTTTTAGTGAATGCAGTTCAGCCTGACAACCAGCAACAACAAGCTAAGACATCAAGAATATTAGATTTAAGACTTCAAGTTCTACACTCGGGATTGAAGGGTTCGTGAACTTTGTGACATGTCAGTTTAATCTCTTGGCAGTATCAAATCAAACTGAGTGGAAACAGACATGTAATAACTAAATAAAAACTTAATGTGATATCTCTGGATATGTGGCATCTTTGGAGTTGAGAGATCCCTGAATATATCTATGGATATGGTTTATCCGAACGAGAAAAATCTATGAACGTTACCTGAATCGACATGCACCTGATAAAGTCTTTAATTCTTAGAGTCAAGAATATTTGGATAATAACAAACATAAGGAAAATCGTATATCATGTAAACAAATTACAGTAATAGGTTATCAATGTGTACTAACCTAAACTTAGAAAAATATGATTTTACAAGTGTTGGGCGAATTATTTTGAATTAACCCACAACAGTTTGTTAACTAAGACACCACATTGAAAGGCGTTCGAATTCAATCTTAATATCTCATTGTTGTTTCTTAAAACTCTTTTCATAGTTTAGTCTGTTGATTATTTGACTGGAATCAAAGTGTTTGAATAAGTAAAGTAGTAAAGAAAGCTTCTGTCATCAGCTAAATTTACTTAGCATTTACATCATTGCTGAAAATCTGGAGGTTATTGGATCGATCTTAGTTGTCCAGTATTGTGTGAAAATTCTAATCGATTTAGGAACACTTTCATTTTAATGATAGGTCGCGTCGATTTCTTAAAGTAAACTCTGAATCATGAGAGTAATTTGCCTCCGGTAGAGAAAGGAAATGATACAATGTTAAAGAAAACTCTCTAAATACATAGACTTCATATCTCCCATCGCTTTCATGGCAAAATTCGATAATGCAATTTCGTTATTTTACTGAACAGCGGTTTGAAATAAAAAAGAAGCTATTTTACACACCTGCTACATCGCTGTTAATGGATTCACTGAACCAAGTAGAAAAGAGAAAACGCTTGCAGATCAAGACAATCTGATTCCCTTGTATAAATTCTCCTTTGACGATTGGTTTCAAACAAAATCTTCCATATCGGCTTCCTCAACAAGAAACCACATTTAGTCAAATATTCGTACAGATTAATTATAATATGAGATCAATCATGTAATCATGTTTTTTAGTTTTTTTTATAAATAAATAAACCTTTTGCTGGAACACAAAAACAATTATCTGCCCCTAATAAAGCTAGCGAGAAGATTCTAAGTCAAAATCTTTGTTTCCTCATCTTCTGTGGCTCAAGAGCTATATCTCTGGTGAAACACTTTAACGATTGAATGAGTGACGTTTTAATTCATTTGCCAGAATTTCACTTTATCTATCATTACTGGTGTATATTCATTTACTTGGTAACATAGAAAAGTTAAACTTAATGCTTTCTATTGAAGTTTTGACTCGTATTTATATATGCGTGCATAATAGTTGTATTACACATTAAACAGGAAGTCATCATGCCTTCTTGCACCGATTTCCCAGGATTAGTTCTGCCAAGCGACGCTACTAATCCCAGCTTAAAATTGTTCGATAGAATATTCCTTTGTTTACGTTATTTTTTCTTGTTTCTTACTACAGATTTTAAAGTGGCCTCTTGCTTGAATTTTCTCGAAGGCGTTTAAACGACCCATTAGGTGTTGCTTTGAACAATAAATCAATTTAGAAGGAATGGCTTTTTACACATACACTTCGTTTTAATGGTCAGTGAATGTTCTCAAAGTCTTATATTAAAAGGATAGAAAAGAATGACGTATTCGGGTTAGTTGACTGTCTGAAGGGCTGAAATATCTACTGAATACACAGAAGAAGAAAAAGTTCTCTTTTCAGTCAGGACTCAGTTCAAAAGTATTAACACGGCCTTGGGGGTGATGAATTGTTTTTCCCCACTTCAAACCATTTCCCAAAGACGAAACAGTGTGAGCCTTTCACTAATTTACCGTTGTTTTTATCTTAGTTGTTTGGTCGAACGACATTCTTTGGTTCCACCAGACTAGAACCTCACTGCTAGCACCCATCATACCACATACACTGATTTGACACCTTAATTCCCTTCATATGACTTTGGTAAGAAGTAGATTCTACCCAGACGGCTCCTTCCTCAAAACTGTTAGTCCTGGGTATGACGGTAAACTGCATCCGGCAGCAAGGCCTCTGATTGGGAGGTTTTGAGGAGCATGGAACCATCTCTTAATTTCTGTTGTTCTCAGGTCCAACTTGATTCGGAGTGGTAGCACCTGTTTGGGTCCCTAAGTATGGGCAAATAGTTAACCCCCAAACTGGAGTTAAAACACTATGAAATTATAAAAATGCACTTTTATTGAAATATATAGATAAAAATAGTCTTTTATAGAAAATATACATTTTTGAAGGAAAAAGTATTACGATAATACATTTTTAAAGGAAAAATTATTCCCCACAAAACATTTATGAATACAAAACTTGAAGACATTTTTCGTTTTCTAAAATAAAAATGAATAAAAACAAAACATGTTCATTTAAATCTGACTAAATCAACCGAGCATTAAAAAAATACCTTAAAACCCCACCTTTTTAGCATTAAATAACCCACAGATGTTGATATACCGTAAAACAAAATTCAAGCTCTAATTCAGAATTGTTACAATGTAGAATAGACGCGTCAATTCTACAATTTTAAACTGTTTATATGGAGGGTCAAACTTTATCCATCTTCCATATCTTCATATACTTGCAACCTTCTTATACACATTTACAACATGGGCATTCAGTAAAGCTCTACTTTGAATGACACTTGTATTGGCTGAAAGATAGTTGTAAACAAATAAAAAACAGTGTGAGATTTGAACGAACACTGATTACTGGAAAGCATGTTTTTAATTCTCAATCACATAAATTCCCTGCTTTTGCTTATTGTAGCCAAGATACCCAATTCTTGAGACCATAGCCACTACATCAAAAATCATTAAAAATTCATTATTTAGACACATTTACCTGTGTACATAGGTGTAGTTCTAAAATCTGCCATTAACCAAGGCGTCTCCGCATCATTGTGAGTCTCACGTCTATGCATAAATCCGACTCTTTATTTATAAACATGTTACAACATTTTGTCTATTAACTAACGTAATTGCAATTTATAAATGGAATATTTTTTTAAATAGTGGCAATAAAAAATTGAAGAGTAAGTGCTGAATGCGATTATAAGATGTTTTCATTCATCCTGGTTGCTGCCTAAGCAAGCCATGTCACTTTGAGCCAACGAAAATAGCGTCACAATGAAAACTTCATAATGTATTGATTCTCGTAGGCAATGAGTCAAGCTGGTTTGTATCAGGTCGGCCAGTTACATTCATCATAAAGCATGAGCTTTGTCTACTGGTTTTATTCGGATATTTTTGTGTTGATGTCGCTTTATTGGTTTCGCCAAGACTCGATTTTCCCCATCGCGATTACAAATGCAAAATAGCAAAACATGTGTAAAATGAATGTATTTTAAATGACTTGTTTATTTTCGATCTTTGCTAAAACTATAGTCTGATACAAGATCATCTTTACATCAGCACTAAATTGTATTTCTTCTCCATGTCACTTTGACGGATTTTCTTCTACATAATTAAGTTTCAAGAACAAATCTAGGTTCAGAATTATTTTAGAATTTGAACAGCGGAATAATGAATGTAAACTTGCAAAATAATACTAGGAAATGAGGGTTGTAAGTATTGATTAAGAAATAACTGGTTGCTTCATCGTCTGATTTAGTAGAAGAAACGATCAAGTGACGCAAAAGAAATAAAACTGTTGTGCATTAAATTATATGAGTTATCTTCAATTATCATTGAAAGCTGGAATGCGAACAATATAGTCAGTGAATTGAATAAAGGGTTAAGTTTTAAAACCCGTGAATGTTGCAGGGTAAGAGAACAGATCTGAAGAAGGGTGGAGAGTTACACGGCAGAGCGTGATGCTTATAACAATGAAGTACTGTTTCGGACTGCACATTATATGATACTGACGAACCAGTGAAATTTCCTCGGATTTTATGAAGCAATACATGTGTGTGTGTGTGTGGGTGGGTGGGTGGGTGGTTGGGTGGGTGAGAGAGAGAGAGAGAGAGAAAAAGCTACTGTGCATTTGTTTTTCCAATACCAAACCGAAACTGACAAGAACTTCAAATTTTGGTATTTGAAACCTGGCCCTCAGCTTGATTCAAGTAACCGCCTTCAGCACAGTAATCATTACTCTGGCTAAAATGTCAATCAAGGAACTTGGAATTGGAATTAATTACACGTTACGTCGTTAAATCATAGAATGTATAGCGATACACTAGCGTAACTTTAAAATTAAATGTACCTATATATATGTGTGTGTGTGTGAGCAATCTCCGATTGATATTGTCTGGTAAATCAGGTCTCTAGACTGCATTAATTTTATTCAGTTTTCACAAACTTTTCAGTAGAATTTGCCTCGCTTCATAGGTATATAAAACATTCGATATATTTTATTAATACACCTGATATTTTTATTACTGGTTTGTTAGTTTAAGAATGATGGATACCTATTACCACCCTCCAGAGAGACAAAATTGAGAATTGGCTAGAAAGTAAAAAACAAAAGATAAAACAAACTGTATTTACATTTCTTTTTAATCGGTATCACTCCATGCCAGGCAGTAAAGACACAAAGACACATGGATTACAGGGTGCGGAAGAATTTGGAACAGATACATTAATAATGAGCGAGAAGAGAAAATAGTAATTAGAAGGACAATAGATACTGACTGACATTGCATTTATATTTTTGCACTTTCAAGTTGGCTAGAAAAGAGTTCCACACGCAAGCGATGCGAGAAAATAAACTGTTAGCATAGAATTTACGATTACTTCTAGCCGACTCAGCTGTAAATTGATAAGATCTCGACGCTAGTTTAGTATTGCGCTTAAATTAAAGAAGGCTAGGTAGGTTAGTGAAGATCTCATCGGAACAATAACCATGAAAACATTCATAGAAAAGACACAGGTAACCATACGGTGGTGAGAAAGTGACTGAAGCCGAGCCGCCAGATCAGAGCCAATAGTATTGCTGTTTCTTTTTTGAAGGAACACAAGTTTTTATTTTCTTTTAACTTACCTACAATGAAGAATAGTTTGTAGTTTGATGCACTCATCAAGTCGCATGTATCTGAATATTCTTTTTAAGTTTCAAAGATCTGGGAGAAAGCAGTTATTTTTTAAATATCCAGTGATGTATATGTAAATTGATGTAAATATCCAATACAGTGATGTAAATTGATGTAAATATCCAATACAGTGATGTAAAGTGATGTAAATATCCAATACAGTGATGTATAGTGATGTAAATATCCAATACAGTGATGTATTGGCTATTGTAAAAAAAAATTGTTGGCCTTATTAAGTAGAAATAACGAAATTATTTCAAATTTCCAGCAGTGAATTTATCGAACGACATATTTATTATTTTCTGACATATTTCTGATGAATTCCTAATTACATCCTGCCGGAATTCTTATCTCGCTCTACAAGAAACTTCTCTATCTGCAATTTCTAATCTTCCAGAGAATTTAATATACTTTTAATTCTACCCATTAATAACGGAATGTCAGGAGTGGCGTTTTTGTCGCAATATGACATGATTATGATATATTTTTATGCATATATTCGTAGATTATTAATATATGTGTATATCTATTCATTATTTTGAGTTGGAGCGGGGTTTTTTTTTAATCATTTCCTCTCAAGCAAAAAATAAAGCCACTATGACAGAAGAGTTCCCTGAGTGAAAGAACAAGAAAAAAAATCAACAGTAAGGAAATAGAAAAATGAAAGAATATGAATCAAGAAGACAGTATATAAAAATTGAGATTGCATTTAAATTTTTGAAGATCAAAATTAGCTGGAAAGCAGGAAGACAGAAAAGATTTTCAAAGGCGAAACATGCCAGAAAAGAGACTATTAGAAAAGAAACTATGATTACATCTAGCCTATTCAACTGTAAGATGATAAGACCTTACCACCAATCAAGTCAGTCAGTCAGTTAAGTGCCATACGTGATACACGCTTGGGCGATCATGTCGCGAAAGAGACATGACTGACTGGGCAGAAGATTATTCCGCAGTAGGTTGCCATTGCTTTCTGCGGTAGACTGGTTGTCGACCAAGGCTATAGAACCCAATCTGTCCTGCTATTTAACCCATAACTGGAAGGAAGAGACGGATTAATACCTTTCCCAAGGGTATTTGCGCGTAAGTGAATACAATGGATTCAACTGGAATTCGAACTCGGCTCCTCGGTTTCTCGTTCCAAGCCGATATCCACTGTAGCACAACGCAAGTAGTAAGTTTAAATTCCTAAAGTCGAGGTACCAAACTGGAAAGCTCATCAAAACAATTTCGCGTTGTAGAGCATATATCGTTTTACATTTCACCTCAAGCAAGGCAGTAAAGCCACTATGAAATAGTGGGTCACTGAGTGTGAAAGAATGAAAATAAGAACAGACATTAAGTAGTGGGGGGCAATGAAAGAAGTTATTAAATGAGATAGAATATAGAGAATGACATTGCATTTGGATTTTTCAAGATCAAAGTTAAATGGAAAGCAAGGAATCGGAAGAGAATTCCACATTACGAAAAAGAAAATGTTAACATAGAACATCTGGTTATATCTAGCAAATTTAACTGCAAGATGACGAGACCTTGCCGCAAATCTAGTAATGCGCTTAAGTTAATAAAAGCCTAGGTACTATAGATCAAAGCTTTTAAATTCCCGATGGAATTTTAAACTGTAAAAAACGAAACATTTTCAGCTTTCTTGCTCCTTCATAAATAACAACTATAGCAGAGTGTATTTATCAGAATTTAAAATAAAAATCAGGTACTAATTTCATAAAATATCGTTATTAATTATTGTTTTATAAATCAACTGGTAGTAATTAGAGATTTAGAAAAAATATAAAGTATTAATTATAGGTATTTACCTATTAGTCATTTATACCTACCTTCCCCAAAATGGAACGGTTGGAATGAAAGGGTTGATAAATTTTATAGAATTTAATAAAAAGAATATGTATATCCTCTTTGGTGAATATGTTGGATGAAAGAACGAATTCCAGCCAAGCCCTAACAATATATTTTGCCACCAAAAGATATAAGGCCTACTGCTTTCCTAGTGAAATACTACAATTTTTTTGACGTTTTTTGATAATTGAAGCTTGCAAATTGTGTATTATTCATGTAATATCCGTCCACCTATATAAAAGTGAATGGACCATCTCTTCACAGATGGAGAACAGACTTGAGGCAACAGAAATATGGTTCTACAAAAGGATTTTGTATGTAATCTACAAGGTAGTGTGTTCTTGTTCAAATGGTCATGTCAATGGATCTCATCTAGTTCATAATGTTATTGCTACTCAGTTATTACGTGGAAATTTCCATTTAGTGCAAGTACGTACTGCTAATACATAATGAAATGTCAAGAACAAATAAAAAAAAACATCAAAAGTGATAAAACAATAGAAAATAACTATTTATTTTTACGAAGACTATAAATCTATTCCCGATAAGAAAAAACTCATTGCTTAATTAATATACAGCAGAAACATAGAATTTAATTGAAGTTAAGTTTGTATATGAATTAAAATTGATATTAAAGATGAAAGTATTCGAAATATTTTTAATAAATTGTTGTTTTTCTTTAGTCTAGTTGCGACAGGGTGACACCATCTCTAATTTAGATAAGAAAAGTTTTCCTTTGTAAGTTGCGTATTTGACTCAAATCGATGTTGACCAATCTATGGATGTCGAGCGTAGAATCGAGTAAATACACTTCTTTTCATCCTACCGATAGACGCGCTGATTGGTTAATAAATCGAAATGATTTTTTTTCTTTTCTTTGAATCAATCCGAAACCGATACATGTGGAGTAGAAAATGATCAGTATATTTTGACTTTTAAGGGACGAATATAAAGTAGAACGATTTACTAAGCCTAGCTTAGATGTGGCACTAGGCCGAAAGCATAGGGCACCCAGTGATAATCGAATTCACTACTCAGTCGTAACTGATCAAGCAAGAAAAGCTCACTTGACATTATACCACATCAAAGTCCCCAGCTCACACCCGGTATATTTCGATTTTGCAAACGAATTTTGATTGATTTGTCTTTACGGCATTGCAATCTTTTGCACGTTATTTAAAGCCATATTTTTTCTAGTGTAATTACTTTGAGAAATTTACTGATGCAAGTCCTACAAATTAACCCAAAGATGGGATGGAAGAATAAGTAGATTCCTACCTTTTTCAGTGAATAAAACGAACCCAGCTAAAATCGGGAATCACTTCTCTGATTTTCAATACGGAGCCGGTATTTCGACGTGATATGGCCGTAAGCCAGACTACTTTTGACAAGTTCGATAATACACAAAAGCTTCGTCCTTTATAAACTTCATACATCTCTTGTGCGTTATGAGTCTCATTGTCTTGAAATAAACAATGAAAATATTCTGAAAAGTTTGAATGTTGTCTTTTTTCTTGTATGTTATTAACAATTAAATGTGTCAATTAAAAAAAATTAAACAAAATATACATTGACCGTCGTCACAATCTAGAGATAGTTTTGAACTAAATTATTAATAGTCAACGCATCAAATGTCATCCAGATAACGAGCTTCATAATCACTATAATAGTTTTAAAATATTTTTTATTTTTATAAATGAAATTCTTTTCGCTATATATCCAGGTATACTTAAATGAAGACGACATATGAACGACTGTTAACTGTTAACATATTCACTAACATTGAATTAATTTCTACAAAATTGTTTTCACGCTGAAATTTCTTAGACGCACAGACACTTCATGATTAATTTAGAAACTATTTTCTGAAATATATTAAAACATACAACTGAATTCTATTACTTACAGGTTTGAAACTGCTATCCTAAAATATTTCAGGCTTGTCATTTTCCATCTTTTAAATCTTGTGTAACGCAGAAAAAAATTAGAAATAGTCTATGGTGTTGAATATTGCTTTCTTATAATTCATTTTCTTTACTTTTCCCAATTCAATAACACCATCTTTTATTAATAAAGTTGGTTATAGTTAATTACTTTGACGACAAGTACCAAAGACCTTAATATCTGAAGCTACACACCATCATGAATTTAGTAGATTGCCCGTCCGGGCAAACGGAGTACTGCTACTTGCCGCTATTTTTTCGGAGCAGTACTCTCAGATATCAGGCTGTGCGTTGTGGTGCAGTGGATATCGGCTCGAAACGAGAAATCGGGGAGCCGAGTTCGAATTCCAGTTGAATTCATTGCATTCACTTACGCGCAAATACCCTTGGGAAAGGTATTAATCCGTCTCTTCCTTCCAGTTATGGGTTAAATAACAGGACAGATTGGGTTCTATAGCCTTGGTTGGCAACCAGTCTACCGCAGAAAGCAATGGCAACCTACTGTGGGACAATCGTCTGCCCAGTCAGTCATGTCTCTTTCGAGACATGATCGCCCAAGCGTGTATCACGTATGGCACTTAACTGACTGACTCTCAGATAAATTGGAGAGTTGAGTTCGAATTTCAGCCGGTTTATTACATTCACTTATGTTAAAATACCCTTGGGAAAGGCATAAATCCATCTCTTCTTTCCACTAGTTATTACATGAATAGCAGAAAAGACAGGGTCTTGTAGCCTTGGTTAGCAACCAGTCTACCGCAGAAAGAAACAGCACTCTACTGCAGAAAAATTCTGCCTAGTCAGTCATTAATCGAAAAAAACGCGATCACCCAAACTTGTATCGCATTTTGCCCCATCAGTGCATAAACAATAGGAATAGGAGATTACTTTGAAGAAAACAATGAAAACTATGTATTAGTTAATCTCCAAACATTTTGGTTGTAGCACATCATTTTATTGCATTAGAAAATATGTTAAAAATAAGGAAGTGGTCTAATCTTCTCGTATACATATATAATTACAGACATAACATATTAATTTATATAATAACACTGACAGTCAACAAGAGGAAAGCCCTTTAAAACGCTTGAGAATTATAAAATATAGTGTAATATCTGCATTGGATGATGCTACAAAGATTTGTTGACATAATTCTCCGAAATTAGCTCTAATATATCACCTGTATCAGTTCATTTGATCATAGGTAATTATGGTGGATGTATCTACTTTTGGTACATTCACTGTATCAGAGAACCAAATCATGATCAGTATTTTTTCATGTCTAGACTTGAACATTGAGAAAACATCAAAAGAATCGGTTTTGTCTTAAAATTATCATTTGCTTATTTTATTCTGACAAATGCCATTATCTTTGTTGATACAATACTTTGTGGAATATCGAAAATATGTCTTCTTATAAATCAAGAAAATTGATTGTTTTGGACTTGAAGACACTTGGGTAAAGTTCAGGTCCATTTAATAAGATTGTATTCATGACAGTCATGATTTTGTTTATAAGCAGTAAAATGGTCATTATTTGTGAGATCGTATTTTGTACTTTAAGGTAAGAAAGAACTAAAGAAAAAAAAAGAGTAAAAGAGAAAACAAAAAGAAAGAAAAGGAGAAAAAGAAGAAAGAAAGAAAGATCTTCATATCGACACGAGATAAAACCTAATCAGTTCTTCATTTATTTGTTTTGGCAGAGACATTTTAGGATTTGCACTTCTCAACCCTGTATCAATTTCAGTTCTCTCTTATTTCAAAGATTTATTCGATTAAATCCATTAAATTTGGTGGAAACGTTTTGCAATATCCAAGTGATGTTGTAGAAATGAAAGTACACGATTAGAATAAAAAATCTGTTTTGCAATCATAATAATTTTTCTCTGCAGAAATAGCTTATAAAATAATTTGAAAAAGCTTATCAAAGAACCAAAATAAATATCACACCCGGAGATATGATTGTTATATTAAATCTCTCTTTAAATTTGATTATATTGAGTCAAAACATATTTATTAGTTAATTGTCGTTTTACACTCGTATGTTATTATTAACATTTTTAGATTATACACAAATTTCGACGTCAATAATATTCTGTTCCTCATTTCATAGTTAATATTAATGTTTACTATTCAAAATAAAAAAGACAATCAATATTTATATACATACCAAAAATCGTGTCAAAATCATTATTTTAACAACATTTTTAAACTATTGGAAATCAAAGTAATGTTCGAGATTGGTTAGTCAAAAAATAAATATGAATACTCTCTTCAGGGTGTTTTAAGAAAACCATAGAGAACGTATATTGGAAATAGGTGACTATGTTCATGGAGTCGATGAGACTTCTAAGAATCGAAAAAAAAATTATTGATCTGGAACGGTGTTGAAAAAATTACAGAATCAAATTTTGATTAAATTTTGCATGATCTTAGGAAGTCTGCCAGCTGATTTCAAAGATAAATTGATTCGCAGGATTGAAAGTATAAAAAAAGAAGTAAAAGTACGTTAATTTTTTTGAATATACACCAGAAAAATATATAAAAAATACACGACAAATATCTGCCATCAAAACAGTTTATCATTATTATCAGCAAGACTTTCAATATCTCAATCTACTACTTTGTATCTCCCTCTCCCTCTGTCATTCTCATTTTCTCTCTCCATACATGTTATCTCTCTCACTATCTTTCTCTCTACATATATTTTCTCTTCCTCTAAGTACATTGATAACCTTTCTGCCTCTGCACTGACACTGTTATTATGCAAGTCAATGTTGTAACGATAAGATTGGTTTTAACCAACTAATATTGGTAGACTATTTAAGATATATATGGGCAACATATTGTTTGATTTTCAATATACAATTTATATATATATATATATATATATATATATATATTACTGTAATTTATATATATTATATATTTGTATATATATTATTGTAATTTCATTAATTCAACCTTTTCGTGACACACAATTTTGCATGTTTCGGAATCATATTTTAACTGTGACGCCATCTTCAAGCGATCATTTTTGAGGTAACTAAAAGGTGTGTGTTATGGTGCAGTGTATATCGGCTTGGAACGAGAACTCAGGGAGCGGAGTTCGAAAACCTGTTGAATTCCTTGCATTCACTAACGCACAAATACTCTTGGGAAAGGTATTAATCTGTCTCTTCCCTTCAGTTATGGGTTAAATAACGAGACATATTGAGTTCTATTGCCTTAGGTGGCAGCCCGTCTACCGAAGTAATCAATGGCAAATTACTGCGGGAAAATCTTCAGCCCAGTCAGTCATGTCTCTTTCATGACTTGATCGCCCAAAGCGTGTATCACGTATGGTACTTGACTGACTGACTGACTGACTGACTGATTGAACAGAAAAAAATTCCAAGAGTGAAGGGTTTTTTTGATTTACAATGTGTAAATAGCTTCTGGTTAGGTTTACAAATTACAGGGTCATATATTTATTCTTAGTGTGTCCGAGCTAAAAGGTTTATTACTATTTCCTCATTTTTTATATACGACTATTACCATCTATTTTTATTTTTATTCGCAGCCACCTTACCTTTTGTATTCATTTTGTTTTTTTACTTATTTTAAAAATCATTTGTGTTTGGATAAAGCCATAGTTAATTTATTTGTTTCTATATATTTTTCTAATTCGTTATTTTATTTATTATTGTCACATATAAATGTTTATATCTCTTTTTTTCTAAATTTTAATTATTATCTAGTGTGAAGCTTAACCGTGTCTACAGAACTATGTCATTTCTTTTCTAAAGTTGAGTTAATAATTCATTTTAATACTTCTGATAATATATAATTTTCACGTAAGCACAAAGGGCATCGATCGTTTAAAGACATATATATTCGTGTTTTTTTTAAAATATTTTCCATTTTACTATGGGGTTTTATTATTTTCTTTTAAGTGCCAGAAATACCTAGCTAAAGTGGTCTGGTTTCTCCAATTGTTATTCTTAAAGGAATAAAGGTATCTGGTTCAACCTTAACTTAAATTTATTCTTTGAACTACCTATGTAATTTTTTAATATGTGAATTCTCTATCGATAAGATAGTGCATTGGTAAATGACAGACTCAGTAAGGCATTTATTATTTAATGGACAGTGTTCCAGAATTTTACAATCACAAAATCTTTCTTTATTCTTATTTATTTTAATTTTATTATATTTATAAGTTTTTTTTTGTTTCTAGTCTGAATGCTTGCTTAGTATATTTTTATTATGTTTTTTTTATGATTCTTTCCAAATTATCATTGCAACAATATCCTAATTTTACGGTGTTTTATTGAACATTTTGCTAAGTGTAATATTTGGGGGTAGTCTTTTTAAACTTATTTGAAGAAATTTGTATCCTAAATTAATCTTAACCATTTGGTTGAAAGGCGGTGTATACTATATGTTTTTTCTACTACGGTATCTTTTACTATTTATTCTTTCAGTGTTATTATTATATTTAACTAGCAGTAAAGCCCGGCATTGCTCGGGTGAAATGAAAACTTTAAAACTAATCCATGGCCCTGGAGCTCAGAATCAGCCTAAAGAATATTTGTGTGAAGTTTGGTGAGAATCGGATAAAAATTGTGGATTTGTATAAAGGTCATACAGACAGATAAACAGACACACACACACAAACTTCTTGCCTGTTATGTATATACATATTATCGATTTTCTGCACTATTGTAAGACATGCAACCTTGAAACTTCTGAATATCGTTTATTGTGTCTTTGTCTATGATTGTATCAAATTTGATTAAAATCGGACCACTCCTTCTATCACCCGATTTTTTCGATTATTGATTTTTGATATTTGTCGGGGGTACCTCGACACAAAACCTAGCTAAGAACACTCGCAGACGCTGATAGTACAACTGTGTAAATTTTCAAGAAAATCGGTTCAGCCGAATAAGTTTAGATTTAGATTTAGATATTGGAGCATTTTAGCCACCTATCTTTGAAAGCCTTTTTAAAATTGCTATGCCCGTAGAATATTTTTTGTTTGTGTACTTTCTACTATTTCTTTTTTCAGTAGATAGGGGTGTTTGTTTAACTATAGAAAAAGGATGGTTTAACTTAGGGTGAATATATAGAGGATTGGTATTAGGTCTTCTATAGCGTCGGTATGTATTGTTCATTAGGTCTAAACCTATATCTAGAAAATTTGTTTTTTTATTTTGGTGCTAATAGTTACTTTTAGATTTAGGCTCTTACATACTCTATTTATGAGTCTTTGGATTTCTTAACTACCATAATACCATCGTCCCTATACAATCCAGTATCTTCAATGTCGATGTCTTGGAATGCGGTTAGGCTATATAAAATGAACAGTTTTACGAGGTCTGGTGATTCTGGTGAGTCGTGTAACCTCATCTTTTGTCAACGTTTATCTACACAGGCTCTATCTCTGATACTGAGCACGTTTACCTATAAGTAAAGCATACATTAAAACTATATTTTTAATATATATATATATATATATATATATATATATATATATATATATATATATATATATATACCAATCTGCAGATAAAAAATATCAATCACATAACCAAACTATATCTACAAACCTGCGGGAGAATTAGTAAATATGCATTGGAGGTTTATAGATATGTTTTTATCATGAGATAGATATTTACTTATTTATAGGCTTTTCTTTTTTGGAGTTGCGAGTTAAACGATAAAAAATTGTCTTTCCATAAAATCGAAAGGCGTAACATCTATTCTTCTGGAATAAACAATATCTATTGTCATTTATTTTTCGTCTTCTTGCATAGAATCGATAATCGCTCTTTCGTATGAAACTGACTGTTGCGATTCGCTGTTGACTTCGATATCACTTAGAAAACGAACTGCCACTAAAAACCTGTAAATTATTCTGTGATACTAGAAATTACATTGTCACATTATGTTTGATACTGAGAGTCGAAAGAGAAAAAGAAATAAAAAGAATAGAAACAGAGTGAGCGAGAGAGCATAAGAAGAAAAGTGATTGATGAAAACGAGAAATAACCATATTTAACACATGTCCATGTGCGCATGCGTACACACAAACACAAATTATTGTATTTATTAACAGTAATTATTTGAATAGATATTGAGTTTTATAAAACAAACTATTTGCAACACGAAAATTTGTTTGTAACTGAATCCAAAAGATATAGGCAAATGTAGCATATATTCATATACCTGAATAAATTGTTGTATTATTTTACTTGTTAATATAGGGTCAATAACTTTCTATATTTTCAACAATATATTTTGTTGACATTTTTTTTATTCAACTTCTCCGACTTTGCTCGAATATAATTTTCCATTTTTGTAAATATCTTTTTACTGGAGAAACTTTGTCAATGTAGATAATCTGTTAAGACAACGTGTTGCGTCACTTTGTGGCAAGAGATTTCTGATATTAATGAGAGACAAACTCCTGTTTGAACGTTGATATTTTAAAGAAAAGTTAATAAATAATTTTTTCATATACGACGGTCACAATTATTTTTTTTATTTGTAATGAAATTAGCAGATAGAGAAAATCGAGATTTATTCGGAATGTGCGAATTTCGGATCCAGCGGACATTAATGACTAAAGTCGGAAAGAAAAAATCTTTATGGCCGTCACATCTGAAGAAAATATCTATTACCTCTTCCTCAAACAACCAACACCCATACTATGGTTTGTCACTCAATACTGAAGAAGCCTATTATAAAGAGTTGAAACACTTTGCCTGAATTAGCGAGTACACGTTTACGTAAAAGAGATTCCGAATATCTGTAAAAAATAGTTGCATAATGTTTACCCATGTTAGAAGAACAGCTTGACATATCCTGAAACCGGCTTCAATGCAACTTGTCCAGATCCCGGTCTCTGTCAACTGTCTCATAAGAGCGGCTAACATGCACACATCACTTTTAGTGAGGTAAAAGCGTTCTGTCTATCAGTGAGTTTTATTGTAATTTGAACATTGAACCATTCCAAAAATATTGCTTTTTGATGAATGATGTTGACACACGACTGAATACCAAGTCTGTAGATAAAGAAATATCAATCACATGACCAAACCATGTCTATAAACCTCCAGGAGAATTAGGAAATATATATTGGGGGTTTATAGATATGTTTTTATCATGAACTAGATATTTATTTACCAATGAATTTTTCTTTTTGGAGCTGCGAGTTGAACGATACAAGATTGTCTTTTCATAAAATCGAAAGACGAAATGTCTATCCTTCTGCAATAAACATTATCTATTGTCATTTCTTTTCAGTCTCCTTGCATAGAATCGATGATCGCTCTTTCGCCCTAAATCCGGAAAATCCTATTAACTTCTTAATCGAAACTTACTGGGGTTAGGAAATTCGAATGCATTCAATCAGATTTAGTGGATCGTAATAAGAAAGTAAACTTAGCTAAAATATCCTATTGATGTGGCTTAGAAAAGGTCGCTTGCCTTACAGCAGATGCAATAACAGAAAGGCTGTATTACACATAGTGTGCACGGAGGACGAATTCATGACCAACACTTACCAATTCCTTAAGACTGCAAAAGTTTAAAGCATTGATACTATACATCACAAAATACAACTACAAAGACTACAAAAATGAAAGACAGGGTTGTAACCAATTTTTAGTGTTCAATCACCACTCATCAAGTTAAAAGGGTGAAGAAAGCTTACCGAAAACAGTCTCTAGGGTTAGGAAGAAAAGACCAGAAAAGGTATCCGTCGTAAAACTCGAGATTGTAGAGAAAGTCAGTGCTATCCTATAATGTAGTGTGTCACAGCTAGAATCAGGACTGGTGCAAGTGTCTCGTGACTCTCCTCATTCTATAAAAGAACTTATTCTACGACCACCCGAACCTAAATATGTTTTATTTATTTTGATAGCAGACCAAAATACAAGTACTAAAAAAAAAGCTCATAATTAACAAGAACTCTTAAAAAAAATTTTAACTAAAAAAACAAGAATTCCATATGAATCACAAAATCAGAAATATCTCGAGAAGCACTATATATTAAATATCTCCCTCTTACATCAACCTTACAACAGTTAATAGTAGAAATGAAGTGTTGAAATGTTTTTAGAATAAAAAGTTGCTCGCAGAAATCCTAGTCGCGCGTGGCACGTGGGGACTTAGCATGAATTTCCTTTTTCAAAACAACACAAAAGTAAATTACTACGTAGCAGTCAAAACATGTAGAAAAATAACAACAGAGACAGAAAACACCATTGAAAATAGCTATAGAAATGGCCGAAATTGATTGGAACAATAATAATTTTATATTACTTAACTTATACAAAACGTAAAAATTTTCGGACGTTGGTAAAACTTTATAAAAAACTAATTCAATCTTCCTTGTCGGCCATATTTAATGAAAGATGTTTAAAAGAAAGGTTAATACCCAAACATACATATGAATAAAACAAAAGGAAATGCTTATATTAGTCAACCGGTCTCGTCCTCTGATGGACTATATTAAGGTTAACTTATTTTGCAACAAGTATTTATGCAGACAGATAAGAATGTTAGTTTTTCAGAATTTTTTAATTAAAAATACTCAGGAATATACTTCAGTTTAACAGAAAATCAAGTTAGATTAAGGAGGATGTTAAATGATGTAACGTAATCCTAATAAACGAAAATCAGTAAATGTTGTTTTTGTTGCTTTTGGAATTTTGTAGAGTGTCATTATTATGTAGCAGTATATCCCGGCGTTGCTCGAGTGTAATGAAAGCTTTAAAACTAATCCATGGTCCTGGAGCTCAGACTCTTTGGACGTTGGCACGAAAGACTAAAATGCAATAGTTGTTTCCAGTTAAAGCGAAATCCTAGACTGAAAGAAAAATGAATGAATATAAGTCAAATTTTGATTTCTTGGTATGGATATCAAATAAGTTCTTTTAGTCCTAAACTGAATTTTGAAGGCTAAATAAGTCCTCTGAGTAAATGGTATCATGGCTGAGACTAAGAACTACAATTATACCTACATGGAGCCAAACCCGAAGCAAAAACTAAAATAAGGGGGCTGAAAAAAATACAGACATACAGGCAGATAAACAGACACACATACAGAAACATCTTGCCATTTATATATATATATATATATATATATATATATATATATATATATATTATCGTTTTTCTGCACAATTTTAAGAACTGCAACCTTGAAACTTCTGAATATCGTTTCTTATGTCTTTGTCTCTGAGTGTATCAAATTTGATTAAAATCGGACCACTCCTTCTCTAACCCGATTTTTTCGATTATCAATTTTCGATATTTATCGGGGATACCTTGACACAAAACCTAGCTAAGAACACTCGCAGACGCTTATAGGACAGCTGTATAAATTTTCAAGAAATTCGGTTCAGCCGTTTTGGAGTCTATAGATAACGGACACACACACACACACACAGAGACAAAGTTCCCTTTATAAATAAGTTTAGATATTATTTTAGTTTGAGAGTAATTTATGTATTATTTATTTTAAATAATAGGGTTTGAATTTCTTCGTTTTCTTCTATGTTTTAATTTTTTTAATACTGTTTATAATCAAGAATGTTGCCTCGGAAAAGTAGTATTTTTTTCAGGAAAGGAGACGTTTGAAAAAATCCAAGGCAAAATTTGAACAAAATATAAACCTGCACTCCGGTTTTTTTTGTTTAAACATTTGAATTCGATTAAAATTTGAAATAATGTGAAACTAAAATTTAACATGTATTATTATTTTAATATACACTGCGATATATATATATATATATATATATATATATATATATATATATATATATATATCGCATTATATATTAAAATTAAAAATTATTAAACTATAACTTATTATCCTAAACAATATTATATTTTATTTTGAAGTTTGACGTTTGCTGATTTGAATCATAGTTAAAATCCTAGAAGCTGATTTTTGCAAATAATAAGACATTTAAGAGAATGTCATTCAATAAACTTACTCGTTGATATAATAAATAAATAGTATTTTATTAAACATGAATTTTATGCAAAGAATGAAAAATAAATATCAATGAAATTTGAATTTCTAAAGATGTTTAGGATCCAGGTCTATCACGTATCCATCTTTTTCTGTCCACTTTTCAAAGTAACATTTTGTAGCAACAACTTCATTTTTAAAAGAATACTAAAAGCATACCGTTTATGAAAAAGAACATATGCAATTTAAATGAACTGTGTTTTTGACAGCTAACAGAGTTTCAACAGCTATGAATTAAACTAAAAATATTTTTTCTTCTATTATCAACCCATGAAGAAAAGGGGCCAACGACTGCCAAGATTGCGCTACAATGAATAAATTCAATAGGGTAAAAATCCGTTTTACTGGATAAAATGAAATGAACTTTTTTTCAAGCAATAGCGTGTATCTGTCGAGCTCTCTGATAGCAACCCGTGGCCAATGACACATCGATTGGAGAGAAGCTAAATGGTACGTATACAAGGTTGCCAGGCATTGCATTGAATCTATCTTGGAAAACAGAATTCTACAAATAAATCCATCTCCAACTTTACAAGTTATAAACACTTGTATATCCATTAACATTGAATGATCAATCATCTCTATGATAATAAAAACGTTGTATATATATATATGAGTGTACTCTATTGGGCACATTTTATAAAAAGGAAATAAAGTATAGAATATATATCCATTAGTTTAAAACACCTACCTATATATATATATATCCCTCCTGTAACACTCAGAGAGAGAGAGAGAGGGAATATAGCACGGCAGCGTTAGCTCAATTCATTTTCTTTACTACCAGTTATTAAAATTTACTAATATGCACGAAATTTCTTTAACAGTGCCTTATTATTTTATTTTTTGTAGTGATTATGTTGTCGTATAGTGATATATATATATATATATATATATATATATATATATATATATATATATATATATATTCTCCCCTGTCACACTCACCGGCGATAACCTCTGAGGAAACAGCTAACAATCCTTTCAAATATGTCGTCGTCATTTTTTATGGCAGGAATACATTCGTATATATATATATATATATATATATATATAATAATTAGTATTATTGTAAAACGTACCAAGAAAACAGTATCACTAATAATGACTAAAATCATTAAGTCCTACAGTTAAAAAAACGGTAAATTTAGTCGTCAATCCCAAAAGGTAATACCAAATGGGAATAGGGGAATCAAAAAAGAAACAAACAAAGCAAAAGCTGTGTTTGAAAGAAAAAACCCAAGACGAAAACCTTAACAGTAATGAGCTCAAGAGTTCGTGTATATATATATATATATATATATATATATATATATTAGCCCAGAGGTAGATTCGCTGACTGACGCCAATTCGGTCGGGTTGCAATCCTGGGTTAAAAAGGCAATCGGAGTCTAACTGTACTGAAAAGCTGTGATACAGCGAAATAGATCTGTCTGTGGATGACTATATATATATATATATATATATATATATATATATATATATATACAAGTATAGGGTAAGTATAGATGGAATAAATTCCGTATCCAAAGAAACACTATTCTTAAAAAATTGCTCAATACAAAGTAGAGTGTATAATATTTAGAATGTATAATATAAATATGTTTTAATATCACAACAAAAGTAGATATTTTGTTTTGAAACACACTTGTTTCTTATCAATTGTACATATGTGAATGTCTATAGATTTGTATATATGTGTGTCCATGTCTTTCTCTATTTTTACTATCGGACTAATTTTATAATAATCGAAATCTAGTGCTTTGTTATAACTTAAAATTTAAAATTCGCAGTGAAAATAAAGTAAATGGAATCATATAGTCGATTAATTATTCTGATATCTATTATAATCAAATATTAATGTTAATGCTCCAATAAATTGTTTTTTCAGAGTCTGTTGTCATATTCTTCAAATGAAAATTACTTTTTTTTTTTTAGTTAAGACTGTCTATGTAACAATGCTTCTTTGTTTAAAGGGGTTTGGCTAGCTTTGGACCTTTTACAACACTTCAACTTGCAATAAACCTCATCACTTGATAAAAAAACAAGAAGTTTCGATATAAAATAGCTACATTTGTACTGACATTATATCATATCTATGTTATAAAGTCTCTTTCTCTCTCTCTCTCTCTATCTATCTCTCTCTCTATATATATGTGTGTGTGTGTGTGTGTGTAATGTTATACAGCATTTTATATTTTATAAAATATTCTGATAAAATTAATTGGAATTTTCAATTTTATGTTTCTGGAATAAATTACTTTCATAATTTTTTTGTTCTGACAAATCTGGAAAGAATATTAAAGATAATTTTGACATTATCGTTGATAATATATCAATTACGAAATTCGTGACATTTAGAACTCTTCCGTCTGATTGCTGCTTACTGTAAACAATCAAGAGAAATAAAAAGGAAGAAATACTAGTAATAATTGATAATGGCATTCAGATAAATTAGAACTATTTGGTTTGAATACTACAAGAGGTAAACAAACAAGAGAAATGAGACGAAACAAAGAATAATTAAAACTGGTAAAAATGACAATGCTTCAATGTTGGTGTAATCAAAAGGCAAAAGTAGTTTAAAGATTGATTGATTTGTTCTTTTTTATGGTTTATCAACCATTTGAAAGTTATTTAAAGCCATAAAATATTTTCAGATTTGAAGATAATAATCATTTTTATACAATTATTACTAATTAACCTATACCGGGAGTAGATGAGGAGGATTCATAACTTTCCCAAGGGTATTTGCTAGTGAGTAAACATAACGAACTGACTGGAATCAGAACTCAGCTCTCCGATTTCTAATTTCAAACATTATTTACTACACAATCCACAAATTCAAGCTTACAGCACTTGATATTTTTAAGAGGTCACCCATATAGGTACTTAACTTCAGTGATTGTAGAATAACCGATGTGTTGACGTGATATAAAAAAAGCTAAAATAAATGAATGAAACACTACGTGAAATGTAATAAATTATTAATAAAAAAACTTAATCAAAGATATCCAAGCCACTTTCCATTATCATGTCTACTCCTCCTACTCTTCCTCTTGCTACTACGACGTCCAAACAAGTAGAATCAAATAAGCACCAATGTAGTTATATAATTAAATTTGAAATGTCACTTTCATTGTTTGCTTCCGTAGCCTAAACGGTAATATGTTGCTTGTTTCAAATAGACGAGCGACAATGAAGGACATGAATGTAGTGTTGAAAAACAGCTCAAATCAGATAAGCAAAATTAGTAATAATGACAAACATGTAACAATCATCGTTCAATTGATAGCATTGAAAAATACATAAAAACCGCTTTAATCAATTTTCTTTAAATATGGACGTAACATAATGTTTATATTTAATATATAAATAATAGGTCTGTTAAATTACATTGAACACTGTTTTATTTAATATATATATATATATATATATATATATATATATATATATATATATATATATATATATAAAGAATACTTAGTGCGCCAGACAGACCGACCTAGGTTTCACCTAAACGGATCTTCATGCAAATATATGAGGCGGATATTTAATCTAGCTGCACAGATAAACCGTGATATTACCAAACAGGCCTGTATGCAGATTATATATATATATATATATATATATATATATATATATTCCATTAGCGAAAATATCACCCGGTCAGAGAGGTCGCTTACCTAAAACACCTGGCACTCACGCGGATCTGAATAAACTTACTACTATTTAGCTACCGGGAAAAAAACTATATCTTAATCAGACAGACATGAACAGAAATTAACAACACTTTACAATTTGAAAATGGCTAAATAAGTCCCCGAAAGCGCAAGGGACAATAAACATAACGGACAATTTTTACACTTCCTTACTCTCACCAAAAGAAAAATGTAGAAATAATAGAAAAATAAAAAATAAATTTTACATTACTTGGTTTTTATATTCAACAAAACATTTTTTAAAGAAAGGTTGATGCCAATATATATATATATATATATATATATATATATATATATATATATATGTGTGTGTGTGTGTGTGTGTGCGTTTGTCATTAACCAGAAGAAGACTTCGAGATTAATCTTATTGCTATTTTAAATTAGATAGCAATGGTGTTATTTTTATTAAATTTATATTTACTCGTGTAAATTCTTATCATCTGAAATGATGTAGAAAATCATTTAAAAATAATAATTACTAAATAGTCCTTCGAATAAAATATTTTTTAAAAATTGTGCTAATTAATGGATATAAATAAAACTTACGGTTTTATTCATTAATTACTGAATTTATTTTCGAAAAAATAAATTGTAAGAAAAATTTCTGAATCTTTTTTCAACACCGGTTGCTTACCTGATTTAATTATGATGCCTTATTATACAGCAATTTGAAAGTAATTTTGTTTATATTGTAAAAATACGAATTTATGAAAAAAGCAAATTTTTTTTTCCTAAAAGTAATTTTAATCTAAACAATTAAAACGGAAAAATAAACTAAAATAGTGATTTTTTTTTTGCAGCCTGTTAGTTTCATTTGTTCAAGTATATTGTAAATCTGCGGTATATAATAGAGAAAATATTTAATTCTTTTTCTAAATAGGAATTTTAAATGTTCGAAATAAAACTATAAATACTTTTTAATTACTTTTCACTGATTATCTTTACCCTCAAATATAAAATATAAAATTTTAATAAGTAATAACGCCGATTTCTTAATCTATGTAAGTGAGAATTATCAAAAATAGTAGATTCTTTTAGAATTTAAAACTATTTTTGTTAATTACGTAAGCATATAGACTTCTCTTTCTGGCACAATACATTATGTAATTAGAAAATCGACAAAAACTAAACGTTGATAACAGAAGAAGACGGTTCACTGAATAGGATTTGATGAAAAATAGTTTGCTATTTTCATTAAAAAATATAATCAAGTATACGAATGACAATAACAAATTTTCTCGAATTCGCTTAAGAAAAGTTTGAGGTTAAAAAAATTCTAGTATTCCAATAATTGTCAGCACAGTGAAATAATATGGTGTTTAAATAAGTTAAATCTATACGCTTTATCTTTTCGATCGTCATCTATATTATTTAGCATACGAAATTGTTAATAACCGGGTGCCGATCGGATGTATTTGCCTACCAATCTTGGTCATCCATTCATTGTCTGTCACAATAAACGTGCATAAATTGAAATACTTTACAGAACTTTTTCTCTCAAGGTACTGACACGTATGGAAACACGTTTTAGCTAAATGCATTTGTCAATATATTTTAAATAAATGTTAATTAATGTTTTGACAAAACCCATTAAATTGTTTATAATTAATTAGGTTGTAGGTGGATCTTTTATTGGAGTTTGTTTCTAATTGAAACAAATTTAGAAAGAATTTAGCAACTTTCTATTTCCCCACCAAAATGTTATAATCGCTTTCTCTTGGCATGGGAAAATAATTAAAACTGTTATGAAATGTAATGTACGTATGTAATCTTCTTTCATGCGCACAAGATATAAGCTATTCTGGTTTTTATAAACACAACATTTGAGCTATTGTCTTATAAATAAATTCATATAAGACATAACATTGTAATAAATTTTAAAATTACAATTACTAAATCTAATAACTTTATGCCTATAAGATTTTTGGACAATTTTAAAATGTTCCGCTGAAAAGACAAGTTTTATTTGGTAATAACTTTTCAAATGATTCTCTGAGGATAAGAATTTCATAGGCCATATAATGATCAAACAAAAGCCGAAGTACTACATATATATTTGATCTAATACCGACGCTAAAAACGATACGGAAGACATAGAATTCACCCTCACACACATCATTAACAGGGTAGGATGGGTAAATTGTCGCCATTTTATATTTTTTATTTCACGCATGCGCGTTGTTTGTGTTAGAGTTTGTCGACTGCACAGCATATTAATGTCATTTGGGCATCGTCTGTGAGAATAAGAACACGATGCTGCAATTTATTCCACCAGAAATCTGGAAACGACATGCTACAGTGCGAAATTTGCATGTCAATCTGAGGAGAGTGCAAAAGATTTGGAAAGACATGACTGAATTTAATATTGTTTACGAAAGTACGGCAACTCGGAAAGCCCTCTCTGATAAGAAAAAGAACTTTTTTGATGGTAAGGGCCTCAGGCTCAACATGGAGTCCAACATTAAGTGTATTGAGGAGGTATATTACCCTGGAAAAAGAGAGTGGCTGCTAAAAAATCTAAGTGCGAAAACAGGACACTGCAACGTGCTATACCAGCAGGAGAACCCAGTCATTGCTGGCTGTCAGACAATTTCTGCGACCACATCAACCCTTACAGCTGGCGATATAACTATCTCCAGAGTGTAACTGATTTGAATATTATGTGTGGGGCGAAGATAAGCGAGAGACCTACAAAACTCATTACAATGCTAATTATCAACTTGGGGCAAAGATTACGGCAACGTTCACCAAATTAAATAAGGAGACCGAACAGAACAATTGTAGGATATTCCGGAGGATGTGGTTAAAGCCAATACCGATGTTATTGAATAAATTTACTGTACAGTTTTTCAAAATATGTTTGTGTATTTTTAGTAAATAAATCTTAAATCTGCTAAAATGAGATAGTGTTATTTTCATTTCTGTGTAATTTAGACAACAGTTCATATATAGCACCCTGTAATTCAGCGAATTTTAAACTGGAGACATAAGTGAATAAATTTAAAAATCCGTGTATATATATATATATATATATATATATATATATATATATATTAGCGAATAAAGGATTAAAAAATCTACATTATATATGTATTGAGAACTTTTTAATACAACTGTACACTGGTCAATTCTGACCAATAATTGGTTAACAATAATTACATATATATATATATGTGTGTGTGTGTGTGTGTGTGTGTGTGTGTGTATAAAAAGAAAGTAAAACAGCGAAAGTTTAATTTCCATGACCACATGATATATCTTACAATCTTTTAATAAATACTAAAAATGCTACACAATACAACCCGCATATATATATATATATATATATATATATATATATATAGGCTAGACACATCCACTTGCTTCTGGGCGGGATCGAAACTCGATCGATTATTATTATTGTTATAATTATAGCATGCTCAATGATAGCTTTTGAGTTTCAGTATGCTATTAACATAACAATAATATATATATATATATATATATATATATATATATATATATATATATATATATATATATATATATTACACCTATGCTTCAGGTGTATATTCAGGACATTGATTAACATGCCTATCCACAATTTCCTATTTTATGACGTACTTTAAAGACATAAGTAAATACATTTATGTTATTTATTAATGTTCTATTATTTCATATCTAGCGGTATAATAATACAGAGTACTTGCCTTAAAACGTTATCTTCTACGCCACCGTTTTTAGGGAAAGTAAAACCCTTTAAAATTCGTCTACCGTAAACGACTGTTGAATGCACGTGTGTCGTGGCATATTACTGATATCTAGGTTTCTTCTACTTAGGCTAAACGTTAAATAATACACATATATAGGGACCAACATAACTGCACAGTGATTTGAACCTTGTCTCTGTAATTAGTGTTACTGTTCTGTCGTGATCTATTTGTTATAGACATTGAGCACTATGCGTTATTGCCTCAATAAGGTTTTTATTTTTCTCTTCTTTTCCTTTCCTTTAATATTTTCTTTCCTTTCTGTTGTCATTTTTTAATATATGTTCTTTTGTTTGTAAATTGTAAGAAAAGATAGTTGCATCAATTGTCTTATCTGATAGGCGTTGTGTTCGGAAAGTTACATTTTAAAACTTTTTCAATAGTATGGTTATATATATATATATATATATATATATATATATATATATATATATATATGGGGGTAATAGTAATATTGACTTTTTCCTTGTAAGAAAACATTCGATATTCATTCATCGAACATTTAGACGGTGTCGTATAAAGTTTATAAAAGCATTCTCTTAAAGCAATTATATATATATATATATATATAGCGAATATTTCGTAAAAAACAAGCATTCATGCAACAGGAAGCAGGCGATAAGAATCTATTCATTGTAACAGGAAATGAATGAAAAGACATTGAATATTGACTGCTCGCTTTACGTCATCTCCATCGTAACGGAATGATTAGGCAGCGAAAACATTCTCCAAATTTCTTTTATTAAATATTGAATTGGTTAAAAAGATCACTGTGTATTCCTCTTTTCAGATTATATGAAAAGTGTTTACTGTTCAGTAACTTTATTCAAAAAATCTTTCTGATCTTATAGTAGAACCTGTCATTTAGTGTCTATTTTTATTAGAATGGTATATGTTTGTTTATGACTATTACCGTAAAAATGAAAACTACACGTTTAATATTTTTAACAGATAAAGATGAGAAATTTACAGGAAATAAATCATTTGTACATTTTATGAACGATCAAAAACCAACAGTGCTCGTTGAACAGTGCTCCACAGCTAGGATAAACAATTAAAGCCAGATTCGTTAAATTAAAATATTACTTAACAATACAGCTTTATTGATTTGGTTTTACGGTTTATCAACCAATTGTAATATCTTTAAATTCGAAAAGTATTTCGGATTATAGTAGGTTGTTTACAGTACCGGATGTTCCTAGGGGGTGTTCCATCTCAACACTGGCCGCACTTGATGCCTAGTAACTTCAATAATCGTTACTTAATATGATGAACACCATATAAAAAACAATATGCAATCTAATTCAAATATCAAAATCAAGCAATATATGATTTTTGGGATAGAAATTTATGTATATTACACATTGAAACGACTAGATAAAATTAATGCAAATATTAAATATTCTAGCTTTTCTAAAATTTCTAATATTTTTAATAAACTTCATTTTGTATCAGACAAAAATAGTCGGCGAAAATGTTTGGGGAATATTTTATAACATCAATATTTATAACAAGCTAAGTTGTCTGCTTGCCATGGAATGCAGTATTAATACTTCCATTTTTCTAGGCTTGAACTCCGATCTCTGGCACCACTTGGTACTACGCAGTCAGTTAAGCTTTGGCGATCATGTCTCTTTCGAGACATGACTGACTGAGCAAAAGATTATTCCGCAGTAGGTTGTCATTGCTTTCTGCGGTAGACTGGTTGCTGATTAATGCTATAGAATTCAATTTGTCCTGTTTTTTAACCCATAGCTGGTAGGAATAGACGGATTAATACCTTTCCCAATGGTATTTGCGCGTAAGTGAATGCAATGAATTCAGCTGGAATTCGAACTCGGCTCCCCAAGTACTCGTTCCGAGCCGATACCCACTGCACATCCTGGTACTACTCAACAATCCCAATTACAAAATATACTCACAATAAAAAATGGTAATTAATCAGGAAAGATTCTGTTAAATATATCCACTTTCATTTAATTCTGTTTTAAAATATTATATTTCTTCAGGATATAGGTAAAAAGAATTCTTCGCAGACCCCATTTTCTTTATTATCCATTCATTGCTATGATTTTATGGGAAAGATAGTGGAGTGGTTTCCTGTTACATTTCGCACGGTTTAAGATTTAAAATAGTTTTTTTCCTAGACTGTCTGTAATCCAAGAATAGAGAGTCTTAGTTTGTCTATTTGGTGAATGGAGCTACTAGGATGGAATTTAAACTGAGTGCGTATGTAGTCCTGGCGATTCGAAGGCTCTAAAGAGTATTTAGTTTATAGCTGCGACTTCTAGTTGTGGATTTTTTGATCGGATAATCGAATTAAAACAACTAGATAAAGTATTGTATTTGTTCCTAGTCACAAGGCAGTTTATATTTTAGAATTTCAAATATATTTTCTTGAATGATGGCTGACTATGCAATATGCAATGAAAACCAATCATAAACTAAGAGCAAATATGTATGTTGACACGAAATATGACGGTGAAAAGAAATGAAAATGTGTTAAATGTTTATGAGGTCCTTGAATTAATATTTAAAGAAAACCACCATATTTCAACATTTCATAATGTTTTTTATAGACATGAATTTAAAATCAGTTTTCATTAAACTGAGTCATTTCGAGTGACAAACTTATGTGTGCACAGACCGGCTAGATGTGCAATATTGCAAGTATCGAGAATAAAATTTACTAGCTAACTTATCTGCAATGAGAAAGAAAAAAGTTAAAGAACACTGGCTAATATTTTCTAGAATCTTCGGTCCCAAATTCCAGACAAGTCTTGGTGAGGTAATCATTTTTTTTTTTTGCTTATGGTACAAGCAGGAATTTTTAAAACTACCTTCGTTTTTGTAATGATTCTAAACAGAACGACTTTATTTCGCGTCCCAACACAAATTTATTTTACTTTAAACGTATTTGTCTATATTTCTGAGGTGTGGTAGTATTTACACTATTTACATTATTCGGACTATTGTCCTCATCTTTGTTACCATTTGTACGACGTGTTAGCAGTTGTACGCTCCGGTTTTCTTCAGATGCTAGAATTTCGAACCGAACCCTTTATTACGATCACTGAAGAAGGCCGCGGCGTATAACGACCGAAACTTCGTAAAAATGGCAACAAAGATGAAAACAGTAGTCTGAATAATATAAATAGTGTAATTTAAACGCTTTTATAGTAGACAATTCGAGTATGAAATAGACGCCCCCGTTTTATTCATTTATTAAACAGTGTGTATTACGTCTAAAACATTCCGGGGAACACATTTTCTTTACTAGTATTTCTTGACTGCGCAGAACGACAGACGTAATACTTATTGTTTAATAAATAAATAAAATTGGATCGTCAATTTCAAATACAATGCGTCCGCTATGAAAATTTTTGAAATCATATATATAGTGTTGGGCTGTAATAATGCTTAGTACCAAGGCTGGTGTTTTTTCAGTGCTTTTACTCGGAAAATATTTTTTGGAAAGCAGTTTTTTATCGTAAAGTGCTCAATATCGACGTGGGTATAGAGCGTTGATTAGCATAAGGAGTTTGTTACATTAACTGAGCAGGTTCATGCCGACTTCGAGGTTTCGTGAGGACGCTGTTATGATGCTCTCACTCGTTAGGGTTAGTTTTATGCTAGGTCCCTATTTTTGCGACAAAACAAAAATGAAACAGAAAATTACGTAACAATCACTAAACGAAATGTTAAGTTCCATTTTAATCAACTGGATATTCTTTTTATTAATCCTTGTAACTATTTCACCGTCTTATGTAATTTTAGTCACAGTCGTTTTCGCAAGATTCCAATAGGACCTCCTTCTAGCCAAATCATTCACACTTAGGCAATAATCTGAGTTCACTTCAGACATTTCATTTTCTTCTTCCTCTTCTTCTTCTTCTTCTTATTATTATTATTTATAATAGTAGTAGTAGTATTTAAAATTTATTTTGGAAAAAGTAAGTGATTATAATCTTAATAGCAGGTCAAGAGCAGACAGTACACAACATCTCTATACATCAACTTTTTTGAGACCTTAAATTTTGAAGATAGTTACCTATATATCATATGTTTACATGTGTGTGTGTGTGTGAGAGAGAGAGAGATTGCCCTTGCTTTTTGCAGTAGACTGGTTGCCAGCTAAATCTGTTCTATTATTTAACCCATAACTAGAGGAAAGAGGCCGATTATTACCTTTCCCAAGGGTATTTGTGCATAAGTGAATGCAAGGAATTCAACTGGGATCCGAACTCGGCTCCCCTAGTTGTCATTCTGAGTAGATACCCATTGCACCACAACGCACATCCATGAAGTTAGGCAACTGAAACGCGCTTAATATGATTATGAGCTTTTGCATCTTAAACTTTCATTTAGCTGCTGAGAGGAATGAATCAATGTGCTTAGTATAAATCATATGGAACTCTGTTAATTGTTTAAAAATGTCAAACACTGTTTTTCGTTTTTTCAGCTTTTTAAAAAATCTCGCTTTTCTCTTAACTATCATCATTATTATTATTACTATTAATAATGATAGTAATGATTTACATGTCCTCATTTAGGAACTGATACAAAATGTTACTGATGATATCTATAAAGCTTCCTCAAATTTTTACAATCTTTACAACATTATTATTTTATTATAGTTAGTGCAATAGTAAGTACTAATAACATCATCAGCATCGTCATCAGTAGTAGTAGTTGTTAATGTTTTCTCGTTGTCTGTTGATTTTTCTTTTTCTTTATTTTTTATTGTTTAGTTGTTTGATTTATTTTTATTTTTAGTGTATGCATGACTAATGTGTTTAACTGGGATTGGCCCTTTTGTTTATTGTCCTCTTTTCTATTGGTTTGATCTTTTTCTGAATCGTGACCCAGAAAAATTAACCGTTAGGCGGCAAAACATACTATTACATTCAGAATAAGGTCAAACCAATAAAAAATAGGTCAATAAAAGAGAAGAACAAATGCCAGTTAAACAAACACTCATTCAAGCATACATCTAAAATAAAAATAAATCAAAGAACTAAACAAAAAAAAAAGAAAAAGAAAATGAAAGAAAATTCAACCAATCATAAAGAAAAAGAAAATAATAATCAACCAATCACAAACAAGACCACTCTCACATTATCACACCATATTCTATACAAACAAGAAAAAATCTGGACTTAACGGCAAACAGCCCTGCCGAGTGAGATAATTAATACTGTTTTCTTACGAAACTTCGAAGTCGGCATGAATCTGCTCTATTAAGAGACAAACTTTATATATATATATATATATATATATATATATATATATATAGTCATCCGCAAACAGATGTTTTGCTGTATCACAGCTCATCAGTACGGTTAGACTCCGACTGCTTTTAACTCAGAATTGAAACCCGACCGAATTGGCGTCAGTCGGCGATTCTAGCTCTGAGCTATGGGGCGCTCGGTATAAGAAGGCAGACTTTTTCGCGCGCATATAATCATTATACCCGCCTAATAGCTGAGAGTAACTACTGTTTTTCAAAGTCTACCCTTCTTCCAGAGTGCTCAATCAGGGTGTGAGAGCGTAAATATAGGAAACAATGGCAAACTCGTAAAAACGAAGAGGATAATCCAAAACGATTTTATCTATTTCATATCAAACATTAAATAGATAAAAATAGAAAGCTCAAAGGATATTACTCAGAACAACATGAAATATAGAGAAGAAAATTCAACACATAATTAAACGGTTATAAATCCAGAAGGTGTAATGGAGAAATTTTTGTCTACATATTAACAGATATGTTTGCCAGAATTATACAAAAATCTCCTGACATACTAGAGAATAAATTTATTCAATAAAATCGCCACTGGCTTCAACAACGGCCTCCAGACGACTTTCCAACTCTTCTAAACCGTCCCTTTGTTTAAGTTTGTGAATGATGCTCTCATCGTCACCTTCCGTTTATCTTTGAAGTATTGTTGGTCTCCCGCTCAAATGCATCCCACATGTAATAATCAAGTGGGTTGAAGACCTGGTGAGTTAAGTGTCCAGATATATGGAGTGATGAGGTCGCAGAAATTGTATGACTATTTTCTCCTGCTTGTGTGGCATGGAACAGAGTCGTGTTGCCAGACATAGCCCTTTCCAAGGCACTCCAGGGTAGGATTTCCTCCTCGATGCACTTGATGTGGACCTCCGTGTTGAGTCTCAAGCGGTGTGGTAAGATGAATGGAGGCATTATCTCACCATCACTAGTGATCACTCTAAACACATTCGTAATCCCCATTAGACTCATCCAACTCAATCCGAATTCTCTCTACTCACCAGATTGATACCCTTACACTCTGAATTGTTCATATTAAAACTTCCGGTGGAAATGTTAAGCAGTGCAGCATGACGTTTCTAAATATCTGGCGGAGTGAAATGTGTCATAGTATTCTTTTTCTCACAGACGGTACCCAACTGACGCAAGTGTACTGTGCAGTCAACAATATAAAAAACAGACAATACCCTTGTGCGAAATTAAAAATATAATATGACAACAATTCCCCCATCACATACTGTATGTATATACACACATGGATAAGTAAATAGAGAAAGAAATGTTATACACATTCATTTATATGCAAACACGCACGTACACATGATATATATTTATGAACATATACGAATTGTAATTATTATTTCTATAGGTTAGAATGAAAAAATAAACATGTTCTCATGTATAAAGAATATTCAAACAGAAAATACTTTTCAACAAGTTTTGTGAAATTTAATCGAAATGTTTTTTTTTTTGTTTAATGGTTCACCATATTTTTTTCAAATTACGAAAATTTGTTTAAATTCTCCAGTATTTATTTTCGATTTTTTTTTACTTTCGAGCCTCTCAATTATTCTCAAGAACAGACTGTAGTCAGCTAGGTAGACAAAGTTAGAACGCTGGAATTTAAATTCAATTGAAAATCATCATATGATTGACGTCATATGTAAAAATACTTTACCTAGGGATCGACTTAAAAGAGAAGGAATGTAACATAAATATTATTATTACTTCACAGACACTTTAAAATATCGCCTGTTGTGAAATATTATATATATATTGCTGCAAAAACTTTTTAAGCATATTTCATTAAAAATTACAAGGAATATTTTATTATTTATTTTTTCCAAAATTCTAACATGTTTTTTTTTATTACTGGAGATAAAAAATGTAAAACTGCTCCGTAATTAATTTTTCAAGTACTTTCAACCACTTCTCTGGCCATTCTCAGAAGTGTTTTGTTTTTACTGTTTTTATTATATCCTTGTTTTGACTGTAACATAATTTATTTTGTAACATTTTTGAAAAGGAGCGTTCTTTCAAAGCTCTCGCGTGCCACGAGAGACTAGAAATCACGAGAGCATCTTTCTATTTAAAAAATTCAATACATAATTTACACTATTAAATAATATAAGGTTGATCGCAGGTGAGAATTGTTTATATGTAGTACCTTTTTAAAAGCGAGATGCTTTTGATATTGTGATTTTATTATTTTTTTTCATATTGTGATTTTAGTAATCTCCCAGAATTTTTCTTATAGGTTCTTGTTAATTACGAGTTAAATAAAAAGTTATATGGTAAATTATATATATATATAAGCAACTGGTAAACCAACAACATATATTTGGAAATAGATAGCTAAAAAATAGGGTTTATGAAATTACAAAAAAATTCAGTTGTTTCTCTGTTTTATTAGATAATGAAATTTGCACGTTTGATCAAATTATTGACAGACTTGCGCGCTAATTTTCTAAGGAATGTCACCCAGTTGAAAGAATATCATGCAATATTTTTGTGATTTGAAATTTGTCTATCAGACAACTCATTGTTGATAGTGCAAAAGAATTCTGTTTTAAATTGTTCCTTGTTTCATAAACTCCCACCGTTGGTGTTACACTCTTATGTTTCGCATAATATAGCTTCACAAGCTCCAGTTCTTCTAAACAAAACTTTGGCATGATATGACATATTTTCCGGAGAATGATTTTTCATAGCAAAACCCAGCTTATATATATATATATATATATATATATATATGCGGTTGCGCGCCATTGAGTATATATGCATGTGTGAGTGTCAATTATTTTTTAAGCACTGATATACAGAGAATTTAAAACGATTACTTGATTACTTGTTTGCTTGTATTATTTTACTTACACTTGCCACGTGATGCAAACAACAGTCACTGCGTTATTTAAACTAATTAGCCGCAATTAATAACTGGGAGGTTTTTTGAGTCATCTTTCACTTATATCATTGCCACTTAATACTGTTTTTATTTTTACATAAATAGCGAAGTAATCGTTCTAAGTAACGTTGTTAATTGAAATAAGTACTGATTAACTTCTAGTCTTTTTCTTTCTGCACGTTTTTTCATTTTGCCTGCAAGAATATGGTTGAAAATACAATATATCTTTGACGTAGGAATAGGAATATATATATATATATATATATATAATCTCTTTAAAGAGAAAGTTTTCTTTAACAATGGTAGAGCAGTTTTAGATGTAAAAAGAGCAAAATTTAAAGAAAAACTGAATGGTGAATGCCAGTTACATGTCCTAAGCAAACGATATTGATCGATTAAGGTGTGAATTTGACACAATATATGCAGTGTTGATTTCTATGACAATATCTATCTATCTATCTATATCGTAGAAGTAGTGCAAACTAACGGGGTTGGCAGTTCAGTATTTGTAGTGATTTACTTTATTAAGAGTGCTCGAACTTAGCAGAGCACTAAAAATGGTAATATCTTTATTATGAGTTTATAATAAAAACATTATATATATATATATATATATATATATATATATATATATATAGACGTTTGTCTATTAATATTTATATCAGTGAACTCTTGTGAATTTGAATACACAAATGTCACATTGTAAGCATTATTTTCAGTCAAATACTTAAAAAATATAACCAATTTTTCAAGTTAACTACATTCTTTCGTCAAAAAATAAGTTTATACATGCATTATTCTTTCATGAAGATACACGTTTTTCTCCACAAATTTACACAAGTAAAAAAAACTATGTTTTTAAATTTTAGACCAATTCTCCCCTCTACATATTTTTTGTCACTTTGAAACAAAATAAATAGTATTTTGAACCACAAACTTTAAAACATTGCTTCAAATACAGATTTATTTGTTAAGGAACTATTAGAATCAACATAATGTCTCAATGGCAACATGAGCCGTTGTCAAGAAATATTCAGTTTTCTATGATGAAGTATCTTGAATTATTCTTGGTTGAAATTTACAAAATCTTTCTTTTAAAAAAATTCTCATTCGTGCCATTTAACCTTCTACAACACTAAGTTATTTATTCAATTTCTCTCTCTCTCTCTCACACTCACACACAATCTCACGTTAATTATTTATCTATCTATCTGTCTATCTATCTACTTATCTATCTATCTCAGTTCATTATATATGCAGGTACAAATGATAAGCAGCTAAGATTAAAAAACATTTCGAAGGTTTCTAAGTCTGTCCATTCATATCTATATATTTATCCATGGGTTTGAAGTCTGTCCATTCATATCTATTTATTTATCCATGGGTTTGAAGTCTGTCCATTCATATCTATCTATCTATCTATCTATCTATCTATCTATCTATCTATCTATCTATCTATATATGTGTTTGAATGGAAACGGAACAAAATTCTGCGCCTTCTAACAGTGCAACAGTTCCGAACTTGTATAAGCCTGGATTGTGAATGTGGATCTTCGAATCATCGAAGGCTTCCCTACTTGGTATACTGGCCTAGCGCACATCTTTCTACTGTAAGTTCACTTTAATGTCTACACAAATGAAAGATTAAAAAGAGAGAACGTATGATCATAGGACACAAAGATGGGAGTGTGAAATCCGTAGCCAGTGTACTGAGGAGAGACTGAGAGGAGGATCTCACTTGTATTCCATGTAAAAGACATTAAGTTCAAGAATTTCAATTTTCATTCATGAGAAGAGATTTGTAGGTAAATAAGGAAAGCGATGAAAAAAGATGATAGATAGATCAATTTCAATAGAATTAGATAGGTTCACTTATCGTCCGGTTCTCACTCTACCCAGGTCTTTTAAACAAGATTAGAAGTTTATCCCTTGTTAAGGATTAAGTTTTCGCTTCCTTTTAAAGTCTATTAAACTCTATTCTTCTAACTTCACTTAAACTTTGAATTTTTATTTTTTAATTTTAATTTTATTTTTTCTTCTATCAATAGGTTCGCTTAACGCCCCGTTCACTCACCTTCCAAATTCCTGTTCAGGATTAGGTTTTTGTTTTTTTCCACAGTTTTCTCTTTCTCTTTCACTCGCAGTAGCACTTGCGTTTTAGTGGTATTATTGCTTAGTTCGAGGAAGATTGATGAAAAATGAAGATAGATTAAAAAAAAAATGAAAGCGGAGAGAGAGAAAGAAAGAGAGAATTTAAATCAAATTTAATTATGCAAACATAGATATTAATATCAACATAGGTATATATTTCTTATTGTTTTAAGCGTTTTTTTTTTGTTTTTTTAGTGGGTACACCTGTTTGAGTAGACATCCCTGTCTTATCAAGAGAGTAAATTTCATTTGTTCATTGGAGAGTCTTAATGAAGAAAATATGTTGCCAGTGTGTTCGGCTCTATAGAGAGAAACAGCACTAAACCGAGGCTTGACTTTAGAATGTTCAACCAAGTGTGTTAAACACACACACACACACACACACACACATACACACACATATATATATATATTATGAAATGGATTAAATCCGACATATTTTAATTTATTTGACTAAACGATACTTAAATGAATAGTCATATTTAATTAGATGCTCTGTTTTTACTATTAAATAAAGTATTTCTATCTACCGGACTGAACATTCAAGAAATTTTGGTGGAAAAATATGCGTTCTACGTCAGGATTCGAACCTCTCTGTTAGGGAAACCTGTCATTAGATCTGACATACCTTAAACAGCTCATCTTCTGATCAAACTTTAGAGTACAAAAGATTAAAAGGTTGTACATGGTCGCGCGGTCTAAGAAACGTCAGATCTAATTTTCTAATAAGGAACGCAGGTTCGAATCTTGTCGGATGAGGCACATTTTCTAACAAGATTTCTCCAATATTCATGCTGGTAGATGCAAATATATATATTGTTTAAAATTAAAAATAGAGCATCTACTGAAATACGAATATTCATTAAAAAAATAATGTTTAAACACAAATTAAAACGTTGTCACTCGTGTTCAAAGAATATATATATATATATATATATATATATATATATATATATATATGCCGACTTCGAAGTCTAGAGAGGACACTGTTATAATGACCTCATTCGTCAGGGCTCGTTTGCTGTTAGGTCCTGTTTTTTATATAGTGCATGGATTTTTCTACGAATGGTCTTATTTGTGTTTGGTTTCTTTTTCTTTTTGTTTATTTTCCATTTCCTATTTATTTTGACGATGTTTGATTTAGTTTCATTTTATTGCTTGGGTTTTTAGTGTACGCGTGATTAGGTATTTGCTAAATTTATTTGTATTGGGTTGGGTACTTTTATTTTATTGACTATATATATATATATAAACTTCTGATGAGGTATTTTTGTTTTGGTACTTGATGTATTTTGATTTCAATGCGCATCATATTTTCGAAAACTGCAAAAATACAATGCAAAATGAAACAAACACAAATATCAGATTAATTTTAGCAATCTCTCTTTCTTATCTCTCTCTCTCTCTCTCTCTGTATATATATATATATATATATATATATATATATATATATATATGTATTCGTCTACAAAGCTCTAGAGATGAGAGTGCTGAATATAAAATCAATCAGCTAAGTGACAAATTTCATATTTGTATTAATATATATATATATATATATATACACACATATTTCATCTTGCCAATGATTTTCCCCTTTTTATTTTCTTTTTCTCTTGCACTCTCACTTCCTCTCTCTCTCTCTATATATATAGGGCAAAGTATTTGTCACTTTAACTGGGCAGGTTTATGCCGACTTATTTAAAGTGTCAGATCCTTTGCACTAGAACTATCAACAATCTAAATTCATCCGATATCAAGCACTTTACGATAAAATAAACCAGCTTGGCAAAATATCTTTGATCAACGAAACCAGTGAAAAAAAAATTTGGCATTTTTATATATATATATATATATATATATATATAAAATTTTCCAGCCCTAATTTCATGCGCCTATAGATTAGGGGTTAATGATTCAGATTGACACCGAATCGGTAGAGTATCGATCCCCGCCGGAGGCAAGTGGACGTCTAGCCACACTGATGAGCTGTGATACAGCAAAACACGCTTGTATTTGGAGTTTTGTCGAAATTTATTTAATACAAAATATGACAGAAGCAAATGGAAAGATTAAACACGTTTAGCTACATCTAGAATGAAATCTATTAGTTGATACAGCTGTCATGCGAGTGAAGTATATATTTATATACACATTTATAAGGGAATGTTACCTGGTACACGGGTAGCCAATTGAAAGTTGACCTCGCTACTGTAGTAAATGTCTATAAAATTTAAATCTTGATTATTACTTGACGATGAAACTCCAAGGAAAGTTTTGTCTGGCAGAGCTATGTAGAGGATTTTAAAGACTTATAGGTCTTTTTCTATTTTTTAATGAATACAAACTGAAGATAATATTGAATAATTAATAAAGTAGGAATAAAAAATCCATGGATGACTTTAAATTAAAGTTAGTGGCATGTATGTATTAGAAAATAAATGTGTGTATGTACACGTGGGTATCTGTATTTTTAATGAATATCAACATTATATTTAGTCGGTACATGTGATTAGACATCATTATATTTTTAAACAGATTACTGTCCTAGAAACTTTCATTCTCTTCAGTAAAACTTTTTATCAAGTAGAATTTTTTCACTGATTAAAAATAATAATCATACACACACACCTACCTACATATATATATATATAAATGAAAACCTTCCTTGAAAACTTACGACGGAATGAGAAAGATGGTAAAAAAGAGCTTAGTACATAAACGTCAGTCAAAAGTGTTCGGACCGAGATCAGCACGAAGCCCAAAGAAAAAAGCCCGATACAAGTAATCATCTAACAGAAATCGCTCAATACAGAGGTAGAGCGAAATAAATAGATAACACCTAATGAGACAGAAGAACCTACCTATGTTTCACTTAAACAGATCACCAAGGAAAGCTGGGGGTCAGTGTTTGTTGCATAATAACAGAGATTAAATTTATAATAATAATGAATATAAAATTTCAATCAACACCTGACGATTATATTGTGCCTGAAACTTATATATATATATATTCTAAGCCTCGTGCACAATATAATCGTCAGGTCAAGACGAAAATTTCACATTCATTATCATTGTAAATTTCATATATATTGATGTGTGTGTATGTGTGTGTGGTTGGTGCTATTGTTGACTACTGTACAATTATATATATATATATATAATTGTACAGTAGTCAATAATAGCACCAACATATATATATATATATATATATATATATATATATATAACATGTTTATTAAACTTTTATACTGAGTCTCTCCTACTGTCGAAGAAACAGTCGTTTCATTTTAAAGTGCAACTTGTCAAGAGGCTTACTGGGCATTAAAATATTAAAATCTGAGTAATTTACAAATCCTTGAGGATATTTACATTAAAAAGAGGCAGAATACTACCAATTAAATTTGATTCTGCGTCGATTTATAACATTATATATATCTTTACTTGCGGAATTTAGTCGACAATTAATCCATCACTCCGTATATATATATATATATATATATATATATATATATATTGATTGATTGATTGATTGATTGATTGTGTGTGGTTGGTGATATTGTTAAATATTGTAAAATGTAATATATATAGTGCGATGGATTATTTATCGTCTAAACTTCGCAAATAATTTTTCAGGGCGCTTTCGTCCATAATTTATCCATTATCAATGACGAATTTTATTTTACGTGTGACTGAATATGAGTTGTGTTTATGCATGCGTGTAGAGTCATGTGCGTGTATTATATTTCAAACACAGTAAGCACCTTGTTGCCGTTCTCACAGTTGATATTATTAAGTGTTGGATTTTTCTTTTCCACTAGCAATCTAACAATGCTTTATGTTTAGCCTTTCTCCGCATGTGGATGATGCTATTATAGTTGTACTATTAGCAAACATGTTATGGATAAATGTTGTTCGATCTCCGCGTGTGTTGAATAGCTAAAATATGTCCGAATCGCACAATAAATAAATAAACAAAACATTTGGACAATTGTTATATGATTCATACTCTGGAAGGAAAGGGGTCATAGGATCACATGATAAATTAAATGAAAAACTTAACCATAATACCTTGTCTCTTATATATATATATATATATATATATATATATATATATATATATATATATAAGAAAAAGGTTTGAGTGGTTCTCATTCCGATCAACGTCGTAAAATCAGTATTTCTAAAGCCAAATATCAGAATAATGACTTTTTCTAAGTAGGTTATCATCTCAAGGCCAGATGATATATATACATAGAGAGATTAAGTAAACGCTAACTTCTTGTTGTTTGAAGTATAACTTCACTTGCACTCGATTTTTCAAAAGCTAATACTTACACCATAAAAACATTATCTCAAATCAGAAACTGATAGACTAGATTTACGACCAGAAAGCAGCAAATTAAATAATGAACAGAGTTCAAATAAACAATTATAATCCCTATGAGTGACCATATACGCGTGTGTCCTAGCATCTGCATATATATATATATAAACAGTAACTATGAAGTGTCGATGTCTAATTCAACACTGCGTGCATGCATAAACGTTCTTCTTTTGATTGTGAGTACTTTTAATCCACAAATATAGTAAATTTTGAAATGAGTGTGCGTGTGTGTCAACAGTACGAGAGAGAGAGAGAGAGAGAGAAAAAGAAAAATAATTAGAGTTTGATACAAAAACAGGTGCGCATAACTTTTATCCGCGTAAGGAGGCCTCATTTGTTTTGGCCTGCTCATCTATCGTCAGGCGTTGAAACAAATATTACCTGTCATGCCACAATGAATAACGAATTAACAGGCTGAGCGAAAACTTGCTCACACCACTCTCTCATAATCAGTAAATACAACGACTCTTAATTTTAATATCTCTCTCTCTCTCTCTATATATATATATATATATATATATAACATATTTATTAAACTTTTATATTGAGTCTCTCCTACTGTCGAAGAAATAGTCGTTTCATTTTAAATTGCAACTTGCCAAAAGGGTTATTGGGCATTAAAATGTTAAAATCTGAGTAATTTACAAATCCTTGAGGATATTTACATTAAAAAGAGGCAGAATACTACCAATTAAATTTGATTCTGCGTCGATTATCCTTTAAACTGTAAAAAAATATTTGCCACGTGACGCTAACTTTTTCGTTTGTCATTACAAGTAAACTAAGGTTCCTTTAAAACCATTAATTTGCAACAATATTAACGCCATAATGGCTATTTTAGGCATTTAAATATTCTTGACTCAGAAACGGCTAACAAAGGATATAGTGATCAGATAATAAAAAATTACTTCTGGCAAGATTCCAAATGAAATAAAGCAATTAACTCAACACCAGGAAAAAAATGGACCAAAATCATTTAATAAGTGTTTTATTAAAGCATGTGCTACATTAATGTTCATATACTGTTTAATATAATGTTTAAAATAAGCACTATCGTACCAACATAATCCATAAACTGTGGCTCTTAAATTATAATCTTATACTTGAACTGGCTTTTGGGCCTTGAAAAGAGTGAACATTAAATATATATATATATATATATATATATATATATATATATATATATATATATATATGTGCCTGAGGATTGCGCTTACGTGCATGAAAATGTTAGTCTTGGTAGAGCATGTTTAACGGGAATCGGTGTATTGTTTAAGTATTATGTTCTGCCTCATTGCAAGGCATTGAACAAATTTTACAAGTATGCGATTTTGAGTAAGCTTTTTTTAAGTCGCTGATTTGCCCTATATATATATATATATATATATATATATATATATATGTGTGTGTGTGTGTGTGTCTGTGTGTGAGTGTTTAATGCAAAGAGCTTGTCACTTTAACTGAGCAGGTTCATGTCGACTTCAATGTTTTGTGAGAACGCCATTATGATGTCATCATTCACCGGTACTTTTTTTTGCATTCTATATATATATATATATATATTATGTATGAGCAGAAATCTCTCTTTAATGAAAGATGACTGGCAGGGTAGTATGATTAAGGTTTTTGTTCATATCTTATATTGTTCGTATCAGTGTTTACTTTTCTGGGCATGAAGTGTGTCTAAAGTGTCCAAATTTTCTATGTATACAAGAAATTTTGGTTATCATATTAGCTATTATAAAGGGTATTTATTTTTATTTTTTTAACTGAATATGTAGAATTTTATGTATGTATATAGATTCACTTGGGAATTTTTTTCAAACACGGACAACATGTTGTAGTCGTGTTTATAGTTTGTATTATGAAGTATTGGTGTTTTGCTTTTTATTATTAATGTTTTCATTTTTTTTTATTGTTTTACATGAGGATGAGACTATTTGTATTTTCTACGAGTATGTTGCGAACGAATTTTGGGAGGTTTCCGTGTGGTTCCTAATTGAAATGTAATGTTAGTCTTCCTGATAGGCATGTAGTGGTATGTCAAGGATAGTTATTTAAGAATTTGTTTTAATCAAGAACTGAGTTCTATAAGAAACACGTAAATTCATAAATAATACTGGTTGTTTTTGTCGCTGAGGTTAGCTGTTTTAATTTTCAAAATAGAAAACTACTTTAATCTTCTTATTCTGATATACTGGACTTGTGTAATTCTTTATATGTTTCTTAGAGAAAATACAAGCATTATATATATAGCACTGGCTATAATTATTAGGCTATCCCAATGTTTAAAAGAAATGATATATTTCATATTATTTTTTAGTATTTATTGCCAAGTGAATAATTGTAAATGAAAATAAAATTATTCTTTTGTTAATACTGCGCAATAAGATGTGCTTCAAATGAATTTATAAATATTTAATAATTACCTATATTGCAGTCTTATCAATGAAAGAATGAAGAAAACTTTGGGTGATTTTCAAAGTAGTAATAACAACAGAACCATTCTATTTTCATTTAGAATTATCCACTTGGCAATAAATACTAAAAAAATGAAATACAAAATTTCTTTTAAAAACTAGGGCCGCCTAATAATTATGGCCAGTAGTGTATATATATATATATATATATATATATAGTGTTTACCACATCTTCCTCAAAGTCGTATCTGACCCATCGCCTAATTCATAATGGCTTCCATCTCATCCAGGCGTCCATAGTCCCTAAGATGACTCCAGCATTCAGTTTCATTGGCATCATCCATATATGACAGATGAACTATGTATCGTTGATTGGGTTGACAAAATTTGCATGCCCGGCATACCCTCTGTGTACCTACATGTGCCTTCTCAGTCCAGATGAGGATCTGCAAAACTTGTTTCAAACAGCACAGGTTTTATTGGCAGGAAGATGAAGGTTGGTATAGAGAGATATCCTTTCTGAAAATACTATTACTGTGATTTATATCATGAAGGCATAATTATATTTTCTACAGAGTATTCTTGGTTTAAAAAAGGACAGTATTCAAGAGCTTTAATGTGGGTGGGTGTGTGGTTTGAAGATTTCAGGGCATGAGACCCCGTTTTCGAATTCCAACCATTTTGATAATATCGGCCTTTGGTAAACAATTCGAAGGTGAAATAGGCTAGACGTAATCCTTTGTAATCCGTCAAAAATTATGCTAATCGAAGTCAGGTTATAAAGTTAGTGACTGAGGATTTGAGCGAAAATTGATCACACCAGATTATGCTCGCTCTCACAGAAAGTTCAACTAAGACCTTCTCAACATAATTGCTGCATAAATCTACAGTTGTATTGTGTGTTTGTGCTCAGAAGCGAATGCACACCCATTATATATATATATATATATATATATATATTCCTCACCAGTAGAACGATTGAAGTCTCAAGTAAAAAGCAATATTCAAGTGGCGAGGAATTGTATGCATATTTATTAATATATACGTAATGGATCTGTTATATTACATCGAGCACTATTTTATTAACATCAGCACTCAATGTGTGATATATATATATATATATATATATATATATATTTGTAAAAAATAAATAGGAAATGTTTATCAATTTATGAAGTTTGACGTATATATATATATATATATATATGAACAAACTAAGGGCGTGTTCTAAGGCCTATCCATTTACCGATATTAGTCCAAGATCAATTGTTTTAATTTTTTTAATCTATTTTTTATATATTGAAATTATATTTCAAATAAAGTTTACCTGTAGAAAGGATCAGGGATTGTGTAGATAATTCATGATTTGAGATTTGAGTTCGAATTCTTGTCGTGTTCGTTACATTCACTTACGCGCAAATACCCATTGAGAAGTTATGAACCCATGTGCTCCATCTATGAGTTAAATACCAGGACAGAGCTCTCTAGCCGTTGTTGCTATTCTAGGAGAAGGAAACGTCTGAATTCAAAACTATACGTTGTCCCTGTTGTTGCGATAAATATACCTAGATTAAGATTTCTATTAGGTAGCTACTATAATGCTTTATCAAAAACAACTCATAGAGGAAGAGCTGTTGCAAGGATCGACGTAGTGGATTATGAATGTATTGAATTTGAAAAGGACAATAAAAGGCGGGAAAATTTGAAAGACTATAAGGATCATAAATATAATAAGAAATCACTTGAGTTTTTGGCTGTAAATATCATGACAAAACTAAATCATAAATAGATCGTGGATTTGGGTACAGTGCTTTAATCCTATCAAAAATGGGAAACTAAGTCACACATCTTCACAAACATAAAAATCTTATCGATAAAAGAGCGGAAAATGCTTACCTTAAAAAGCCTGAGTATATTAGCCACCATAATGGAGACAAGGCTTGAAGCGGCTCCGATGACCCCTACGACGGGTTTCTTGGGTGAATACTGAGGTGGGCGCCCGTCCGTACATGTGTAGTCCGTCATATCCAGGTTGCGGGCACGAATAAAATCCATAGATTGTTCAAGTGCGTACGTATCAAAACTGCACGTGTCCAATATGTGCACCCCGACCTGAATGTTGGGCAAGAGATTCGGGTTTTCATTGATTCGGTCGACGGCGAAGAGCATGGCTTCCATTCGTTGAATGCCCTTTTCTTTTTTAATATTGCCGCAGGCATTGTCCCCCTGTCCCTTCTCATGCATGGGGAATAGTCCACCGAACACGACATCACCATCGATCCGAATCTTTTTCTCAGCCATATTAACCTTGCCCTCGGCGAACCGTACGGTCGAGAGACAGGGGCCAAAAATAGGTAGGTTCAAGGTGGAGAGGGCCGCTACCAGCAGCCCGCAATAATAATAATAATAAAAGTAGGAAAACGAAAAGGAGAATTGGAATGAACAACATGGTGAAGATGTTTGTGGTGATACCGTGGAAGAAGTGGACGACGAAGCTGAGAGAGAAGACCACGATCCAACCATAGTTTTTTTAATTTCCCTTCTTTTTTTTTATTTACTTAATTTGCTTAGACACTCATAAAATCACTTATTATCTAAACAAATTAAGAAGAATATTATATATATATATATATATAATCTCAGGACGCGTGAGATTTAGTGTTGTTCGAAACTCATGTGTGAGTGCTTGAGGGTGTTTAGTTTTAATGTATATACGAGCCCATTTGCACGCATAAAAATATCAGGGCACTTTCAATTGTGCTTCAACTGTTATTAAGTTTGCATTCAGTTTATAATGAACACACCGACTGGATACAAATATATACATAGGAGTACGAAGTGGGAGATGTTCGTTATCTTGATATATATATATATTTATATATATATACTTTTATATACAGGCGAACAGAGATAGTCTCCTGTATATATAGAGATAAACCAAGCTGTTCTTATATGTTGAATGGTTTCCTGAAGAGTTTTTCATTTTTAACACCGTTTTATGGAAGGCAGTTTTTGCAGAAAACCCAGTACGAAATGAATATAGTGAATTTCATATGATATTTTTAAGCCAAGTTAGGAATTAGTTTGAGTGTGCACACACGCACACGTGTCTTTGCATTAAGTTTGACTCAAGGCCATAATTTAACTATTTCCTTTGCGATACTATATATATATATATATATATATATATATATATATATATATATTCAACTTTTATATATGTATATATTACTATATGTATATGGAATTTGTTTCTGCTAGTTATATCACGAATGATTATAGTTAAACTATTTTGAAAATGTTTAGAATTTTATTTGAATTAATACTAATAAAAAACAAAAAATAATTGAGAATAAAATAGAACCCAATTTAGATTTAATCTAAGCTATTCAGTTATTTTATGATGAAGTAACTACATATTTGTAAACGGAAATTTTTGTTTTGTTTGTTAGAATAACATTTTATCCACCTAGTGTCTCTCGGATATGTTTTGCTGTGGATTGTATATCGTTTTATAAAATAAACTGCCATTTGGTAAAATACAAGTTTCTTTTTATGCATTTAGTAAATTATTTCATCTTTGGCGTTTGTTTCCATGTCTTCTTCTGTGCCTTGCCTGCCTGCTTGCCAACTCAAATCAGCGAATATTCGCCAACACAAGTGACTCAGAAACGCCGGGTGACCCTTTTTAGGGTTCACCCCTTTCATCGACTTATTGTTTTTGCCGTAACGATTGCACATTACACTCGAAAATGATACGGTTATTAAAAAAATAAAAAAAGACAACAACCACAAATAAACGAAAACTGAAAGGGAAAGAGCTGTAAGGAAAAGCCGTAACTGCACAGCGTTATTGCTATTCCTAAAATCACTAGATTAATAAACACTGACTGCAGTGCAAATGGGGTACGAATTATTTTCCAGCTCTCAATGTGCGATCGAAATACTCATCAGGCTAAGAGAAGAACTTCTAGAGGCATGGAATGTTATGGTACTGCAGGAAAAGAATTAAAAAAATAAAAAAAATAAAAAAAGATCAAGCTAAAAAACAAGAAAAAGAATTATTTGTAAGAATAATATTATAAGAAAAAGACTTTGGAATATACCCGGGTGGTAGTAATTCAGTATTCTCAGTAATGGTAGTAATTCAGTATTAATTGGATAATGGTAACAAAAAGTCAACAGGTGAAATAATGATATTACGGTGAAAATTTGGCTAAAGACGAAAACAGTGTTTTTAGTGGATAATGGTTAAAAAGGAGAGGTTAAACTAAATAATGTAGTGTTAGAAGTCACCGTAGCAAGGACAAAGGAATATATTGCTACAAATGGAGGAATTATGTTCCTGTTTTTCTATTTATTTTAAATGTTTCTAAAATAAAGTAAGTAAGAATAATACTGGAAATGCTAGTAGTAGTAATCATTTTAAAGGTTAGATAACGAAAAACAATAAGTAGTGACAATAAGTCTGTATAGAAAGGAAAATAAAATTTAGCTGCAGAACTTAATAAAAATTAACCAAAAAAAAAAAAAAGTTGCAGTAGTTAAAACGATTGTAAATAACGGTATAAGATTTCCGATCAGTAAAAAATCTATTTCAAATAACGGTTCTTTAAAAAGAAAAAAAATCCCAGGAGGAGCTGTACTGTACCGTTAATTGTTAAGAATTATAAAGATAAAAGGGTTGAAATTATTTTAAAAAAAGAAAAAGAAAAGGCAAGTAAAATAAGAGAACGATTTAATATGAATAATAAAAAAAGTATCTTAAACAGTACAAACAAATAATTTCTTCTTTATTTTTAAACAGTATCTCAAAGTAAGCCTTAGTAAGGTTCAAGAGTAATTTTAGCAAGGTGAGAGTTGGAATAAGATTAAGAGGAACATAGTATAACACTTGCCTTTATCAAAGTGAAAACAGTTCGACTCTCCTAAATAAAAAGTTGAAAAATAACTATCAGTTCATAGCCAGGCAATGATGTTTATTTGTATTTGATTTAAAATTTTGCTTTTTATTTCATTTCAAATTCATATAATTTAATTTTTGTTAATAACAAAAATGATTAACATGTGCAAAAAAATGAGTTTTATTTCCCCTAGTTGATTGTTTAAAAAAGCATGATACATCTATCAAATTAGATTTTATTTTATTGTAAGTTGCAAATGTGAAAAAATATCTAAAATAGATATACATACATAAACGCGCGCGCACACACACACACACGCATATATAAAGATAGATAGATAGATAGGTAGGTAGACGGATATACAGATTGTTTTAAACTACTTTGTTTTTATTTATAATATACTGATTTATTTTAGCTTTTAAATTTTTTTTATCTCATAATTTTTATGCTTACAATTTGTTAATGTTTACATCTAATCAAATTCCTTAAATTTCAACTCCAATAAATTATCATTGCAAATTATTGTTGCTTTTCACAAAATGGGCTTGGGTGTATTTAGTTTCCATGTTGTTCTCTCTAGTTTTTCTTTGAGATATTTTTAACAGCTTTTTTTTATGTAGCAATCATTTTTTTTTTTTTATGTTACATATTATTTTTTTGCTGTACAACAAAACTTTTTTATTCTTTGATAACTCCAGTAATGTTTAATAACTGTTTCTTTTGATATCTTTTGCATACAAGTCATACATACATATATATATATACACGTTTCCTCTTTTGGATTGTTTCTCGTTAGAACAGACTACGCTACCGCATATATTTCATTTTAACATAATATAATACTTTTTAAATATTATTTAATGTTCCCATTCTATTAAAATAAAATTTATTTTTCATAACACCCTAATTGCATTATATTTAGCGTAGATTCATTCATATTTATATTTCTTTAATGACATGTTCGGATATTTGAACTGTGTCGAATTCCTTTTTCATACTGCCATGCGGGTTTCGCCTTTAACTGAGTAGGGTATTTTCTATATTACACTTTCTTTTGATTTTTTCCCCCCAATAATGTTTCCTTTCAAAAAAATTTGTTTTCTTCTATCAATTTGTTAGTCGTTTTCTCTTGTTCTTTTGCTGCTTATATTAGTGGAGCTGTGCATTTATAAGTGATTAATCCATAGTGTGCGAAGGACTTTTTTGAATTAACTCCGGTCAATTTCGTGTGTATTAAATCCATTTTGGTGTTGTGTAAGTACATCTCTTTCGGTGACGGCGAAAAGGAGCAGGAAGAGCACGCGTTCAGCAAGGAGTATGATCAACGCAAAATTAAAAAAAAAAAAGTAAATAAATAAAAGAAACGTTAATTTTTTGCACACTGAGTTGAATAGCTTGAAAAAACCGAGGGAGAGAAATGCTTACACATGTGTAAAGACACAATCTACATAATGCAGTACACACACCCAGGCGTGTATATGCCACTATTATATTCGCTGGACTTATTTAGAGAAGCGGTTTGTACAAAACACACGCAGCTAACTGATGTAGCAACGCAGCTGAGACTTGGTAGACATCAGCAGCAGTTTTGACGCTGAAGAAGAGAGTGACGGGATAACAGGGGAGCTGGAATTTCAAAGAGTCATAGCATCCTCCAGTGACACTCATATTTTCTTTCATACTCTCTCCCTCCCTCTCTCTGTGTCTCTCAATCTCATACGCTTATAATCTCGCTTTCTCTTTCCGTGATTCTCTCTTTATTCAAGCACATTTTCTCTGTCCCATTCGCTCTTCATATTTATACATTAAGACACTCTTCCTCTCTTACTATTTTGCTCTCTAGTACGCTCTTTTTCGTATGCATATACACACTTGTTGTCTATATATTTTGGTCTCTGTGTATCTCTCATTCTAGGTCACTTTATGAACTTCTCTGATCACGTCATTAAAACACATTTTCTTTGTCCGATTCGCTATTCATTTTCCTATATGGACAAACAAAAAAACAAAAACAAAAAAACAAAAACATTAAAAAACAAAAAAACAAAAAACAAAAAAACAAAAAAAACAAAAAACAAAAAACAAAAAAACAAAAAAAACAAAACAAAAAAAACCAACAAACAAAAAAAAACCTTTTTCTCGCTTTCTCTCGTTCATTCTCTCATTTTAGAATAGAAGAACACATAACCTATCTCTATTTTTTGTCTTTCTTTATCTCTCGTTCCAGTTTACTCCGTGATTAGTTCATTAGAGCGCTCATTCAACGTTACATTCGCTCTTCACTTTTATATATCTTTCCATTCTTTGTCTCATTCACTTACTTGCCCATACACTTACACGTTTTCTATCTATATTTGTCCCTCCCTATCTATATTACTAGTTTCCTGTCTGAACCTTTCTGATTACAACCACTGAGGTGCACCGGGACAGCTAAAAGTTTCGATGATTTCAGGAAGTAAAATGTGTTTTTACAGGCCAAATAAAACGAAAATTAAAAGGTAATATTTCAAATTTAGATTTATAATTCCTAAAATATATTAAAATGCGGCTGACTATGACCAAGCCTCTCCTAGCTTTTAAAAAAACATTCAATTTAATCTGGCACAAAGCCACAGTGAGTTGCGATCTCGTTGAAATTCAAAATCACTGCGAAGAAGAAAATTTATTACTCTTGCACATTACTCAGGTGAGGTGACATTCGTATTCTGGTCACGTGAACACAATCTAATGGCCATATCAGTGGAACCTATTAATGAAAAGAACAAATGGTGGTTGTTTTCGAGACCAAAGTTAAAACTTGTTAATTTCCACCTTTAAAACTTTTTGCGTGGGATTTTGCCAGGATTCGTACATTTTCCTGGATTCTGAACACTAGAAAAAAATTCAACTAAACTCAGATTCGTAAGATCTCGTATGAGCTTCATGCACATAAATATGCACCTTTATATATATATATATATATATATATATATATATATATTATATATATACACGAAAAATTATCTTAGGCGACGCGTTACGTCCTCAGAAGTACATTATTAAAACAAATGTAAAGATTTTAATTTGTAGCAAGTATTTATATAGAAAAGCAAAAATGTTACTGATTTTTCAAATTTTTTAGATATAGGAGTGCTCATCAATATTCATCAGGTTAATCGAAAAGTCCAGGCAAGAGTTACCTCAAGTGACAAATTTCAATTTCTAATAAACGAAAGTGAGTAAATATTGTTTTTGATTTTTTTCATTCACATTAGTTTAATTAATTTATATATCTTATGCATAAATTAAGACAAGGTTAAAAATTTAACCCTTTTCGTTTAATTATTTAACAATTTTAAAGTCATGTATATATTCAGTAGCTCAAAGTTGCGCATGGATTTCTTTCGATGTCAAACGTAGGCATTTGCTAAATCCTTGTGATAAAATCCTTTATATGTTCAAACTTACGTTTTTTTTTAATTTCTCTAAGTTTCCACAGTATTGTTGGGAAGAGTTATAACAATTCCTTTTGTATAGGATGTTCTAATAACTTTCACCAATTTTAAATGTGAATTAAGATTAAGCGTATAATGAATTTTTCAATTTCTTTCAGATTGAACAACTTCAGTCTACGGCTCTTTCACCCATGGAAAGATTAACAATGGAAGAACGTGTTAAATTTATCGAAGCCTATTACAAAAATGGACGTTCAAACAAGATAAGCTCTCAGGTCGCATCATCTCTCGAAACAATGATGTCAATCGGTCACCAAGATCGTGCGACTTGACACCTTTCGATTTGCAGAGACGTCATCAAAAATTTTGAACATCGAGTGGAGCTGTGCCGCCGCATACTTGGTGGACATTTGGGCGATATTATTTTTACACATAATTGCCATGACTCAAATATGATAATACAAAATAAAATATAAAAAAAATTACCAATAACACTGATTTATTTACTACTAACTTCCATCCGTCTTAATTGAACTTTGAATATTTTTAATTTGTAAACGAATTATTACGCAACCATGGTTTCTACATTGCGGTGTCTTCAGGCGATTTACAATGACTGGTTTTAACGGATTTATTTTATCTATTTATTTAAAAAATACTCACGTAACATGGATTTTTATGAACGAGCAATTTTCAAAATTAGGAGAAGTTGGAAAGTTTTCATCCATGATAGTATTATCCAAATAAGTATTTGTTGGTATGGCTAAACTTGGTCATAATTTCTGTTTCATAATAAGATCAATGTTACAAAAAAAAAACTAAAACAAAAAAAACCCCGGTAAAATCAGTTATTGTAAATCGCCTTAAGACACCGAAAGATAGAAACCGTGGTTGCGTAATAACTCGTTTACAAATAAAACGTATATATATATATATATATATATATATATATATATACTAGCAGTATAACCCGGCGTTGCTCGGGTGTAATGAAAGCTTTAAAACTAATCCATGTTCCTGGAGTTCAGAACCTTGGGACGTTGGCACGAAAGACTAAAAAGCAATAGTTGTTTCCTGTTAAAGCAAAACCGTAGACTGAAAGAAAAATGAATAGATGTAAGTCAAATTTTGATTTCCTGGTATCGATATCAAATAAGTTTTTTTCGTCGTAAACTGAATTTTGAAGGTTAAAAAGTCCTCTCAGTAATTGGTATCATGGCTGAGACTAACAACTACAATTATACATACTTAGAGCCAAACCCAAAGCAAAAATTAAAATAAAAGGGCAAAAAAAAAAAAAAAATACAGACATACAGGCAGATAAACAGACACACACACAAACATCTTGCCTTTTATATATATATATATATATATATATATATATATATATATATATATATTATTGATTTTCTGCACTATTGTAAGAACTGCAACCTTGAAACTTCTGAATATCGTTTCTTATGTCTTTGTCTATGAGTGTATCAAATTTGATTAAAATCAGACCACTCCTTGTATAACCCGATTTTTTTCGATTATCGATTTTCGATATTTATTGGGGGTACCTCGACACAAAACCTAGCTAAGAACACTCGCAGATGCTTATTGTACAACTGTATAAATTTTCAGGAAAATCGGTCCAGCCGTTTCGGAGTGTATAAGTAACGGACACATACACACACACACACACACACATAGACAAAGTTCCATTAATCATGAGCCGTTTTTTTTTAATCATTTCAACCCAAGCAAAGCATTCCACTGCCACTAATGTGCAGGGGGTTATATAGAGTTCTGATGAGAAAGAGTGGTTAGTTATAGGAAATGTCGGAAGGAGGGTGGTAGACGGATGAGGATACCGAGAATGGGGTTTGGGTAAATGGGAAGAGTGTTTGAGGGAATGGATGCGAGTTAGTGTGATAGATGTCTATTGACCTTACATTTCAATTCCTGGAGATTGTAGCTGTCGGGGAAGCAAGTATATGGAAGGGAATTCCACAGGCGGGAAGTGTGAGAAAGGAAGCAATTAGAGTTGAAATTGCGGTTACATTTTATCTGTTTCACTGTAAAAGGGTTGGACCTAGTTGCTAATCTAGTATCTCTTGCAAATTCATACCTACGGGGCACCAGTGAACTAAGTTTATCGGAGCAGAAGCCGTGAAAGTATTTATAGAAGAGGCATAGGGAAGAGAGAGTGACTGCAGCTGGGCTGCCAAGTCAGCATCGATCACAATAAAATTGTCCGTTGTATTTTGTCAAGAACCCCTAGGAGAATTGCAGGGGCATCCGACCAGATGTGGCAGCAGTATTCAATACACATGCGGATAGAAGATTTATAGATCTGCAGCATGGACTCAGACGGGAAAAACTACCGGGCCCTGCACAGAGAACCGACTTTCATAGCAGCGGATTTAGCAATGGATTCGATATAGTCATTCCACTTGCGGTCCGCTGATAGTGTGAGGAGGCGTACTGTTTTGCTCTCAGGGAGGCAGGCCTGTTCCATGCTAATGGGAAGTAGGAGCGATTGTCTCTGATGGTTAATTGATAGCAATTTCATTTTGGAAGCATTAAAATTTACAAGCTATTTCTTACCACAGTCCACCAGGGATTGGAGGTCCTTCTCAAGCACGGCACTAATGTTTGATTTTGTTGTCCACACCAGATTTTTGATCGAGGCGAGAGTAAACTGTGGTGCCGTCGGCGTACATGCCTACTTGGAATCTTATCTAAAATAAAGACAAAAATAATTCCTGTTTGGCTGTGTGTATTTGCTATTTAATGAGTTTTCATTGAAATTTCTTGGTGTTAGGATCATTTAATGCTGCGGCATCATGTAACTTAAATTTAGTGTACCGAGGCAGCAGAAGATTTTCTAAACATATACTGTTAAATATAAGAGACAATGAATGTCTATTATGTTTAATTTTATATTTGACAGTATATGCTTAGAAAACTATCTGCTGCCTCGATACAATACATATATATATATATATATATATATATATATATATATATATATATATGTGTGTGTGTGTGTGTGTATTAACGAAGATTAACGAAATGGTCTTTAAACAACCGACAATTTTAAATGATTTGTTTGAACATTATTTTTGATCGATACTAGTATTTAAGTAGATATTCAGTAAATAATAAAAACTATTATATATTTTATTTCTACTGGCCTGATTATTTACAAAACAAAAAATTATCGTAAATAATCAGGCCGGTAGAAATAAAATGTATAACACTGTTTGATTATAAACTGAATATCTCCTTAAATACTAGTATCGATCAAAAATAATGTTCAATCAAATCATTTCATATATATATATATATCCTTCCCTGAATAAATAATGCATTTGATGAATAGTATAATCTATAAGATATGTTTTGACTTCAAAGATAAGCTTTTTGTTTTTAAATTGCTGCAAGTTTCTCTAATGTATTGTGAGGAGCATTTTTTCAATTTATTTGATATATATCTGCTTCAGAATAATTAATGTTATGGGTATTTTTTGTTCTGATTATATCCATAATAATTTTAAACGTGGTTGTAATTATTTTGGTGTTGCTTAGATTGGATAAATTGTTTTATTGTATGTTACGGAGTTACTAGGTAGCATTATATGTCTGTTTTTATCTAGTTTATTGGAACCACCAAAAAGCCTCTGAAATAAAAATAAAAAAGACTTATATTTGTTCATTTTACTCTGCTAGATTTTATGAAATTGGTAGTGTTGAGAACCTTTCAGTAGCCCTATGAATGTAGAGTCAGTGTGCTAAATGGCAGTAGCTTACAAAACAATATAATATAACAAGCTACTTACTATAAGACCAGCAGATTACAACGAAAAGATATACATAGAAGTAACGGAAGAACTCTAGAAACAGGGAAACAAAGAACACAAAACATTTTACATGCAGTATATACACAAACAATACAATGCTTTCTAAACGTATATCAGAAATAAAAAATAAAAATAAAAATATCATGAAAAATAAGGAAAAAACTACACAACAATAAATCCCAAAATTGTAAACTCTATCTGGGGAAAATAGTTATAGTCACCTTCTAAAACAAACAGAAATTACTAAACAAACGATCGAAACGTATTTTAAAATGCAGTCACGAAAAAAATGTTTTTAACTTACTTAAAAGTAGAAAATTAAAAACAAATGCCGTGTAAAAAACTGCCATAAAAAATATATGCACTATCTCAGTTAGTTAAGTGCCATACATGATACACGCTTTGGGCGATCATGTCTCGAAAGAGACATGACTGACTGGGCAGATGATTATTCCGTAGTAGGTTACTGTGATAGACTGGTTGCCAGCCGAGGCTATAGAACTCAATATGTCCTGTTATTTAACCCACAACTGGCGGGAAGAGATGGATTAATACCTTTTCTAAGGGTATTTGTGCGTAAGTCAATGCAAGAAATTTAACTAGAATTCGAACTCGGTTACCTGATTTCTCGTTCCAAGCCGATATCGACTGCACCACGACGCACATCTCATGCACTATCTACAACACAGATAATGCAGCATACTTTAGACGAAGCCAATACTTTAAACAAAACAAATGAGATAACCAACCTCAAAATAAAATAAACAAAAAATTTCAAACACATTTAGTAAATACGAAACAATTTAACAAACTACGAATGCACACATCAATACAATTAAATATAAAAATAATAGTCAACAAATAACTGAGTGATAAATAATTTTTAAAAAATGCTAATAATCAGCACTATAAAATACGTACGAATAACCGCATTCATATTCGAATCCACAATTATTATTATAGTATCATCTGGAATGATTTGAAACATAACCGTTACCACGCATCCAATAATTATTAGAACAATACAATAAATCATATGACCCATAATGCAACATTAACCAGCATATACATAAATTAGAGTCAAAATATAACGCACAAAACCTTAAGATTGTGCTGAAGCATGAAAAGATTGTCACTGCTTGATGTGGAAATAAGTGTCCACTTTTATATTTACAGAATCTCAGTCTCTGACACTGAGCACTTTTACCCATAAGTATAGATTACCTCAAATTCAATCGCACACACACACACGTGTATATATATATCCAGGTAAAGAAGAACCAAAGTTTTGCGATTCTGAGTTCTCTGGAATTTACTATTTTTATAATAAATGTTGTAGAGCATAATATAATCATATAATGATGAATTACAAGTACATTGCAGCACGGAAATTTCTATGTTCCGAGATATCTATCTCGTCATCAGGCAATGTTGGATGTTGGTTGTGAAAATTATTTGTATAACAGGAATGTAAATCATTTTCACAACCAACATCCAACATTTCCTGATGACAAGATAGAAATCTCGAAACATAGAAAATTCCGTGTCGCAATGTACTTTTAATTCATAATTATATGATTGTATATATGTGAGTGTGTGTGTGTTTCAGTGAATACATATATTATGTGAAAAATTTCGGCTATAAATAAAATCCCTTGATAATATTCATCTGAGGACGAAATGCTTTGGTGAATATAAATTTTCCTTTTGTCTATGTATTTACATTAGTAAAAAAAAAAAACAAATGCTATTTTTATACGATTCACCGATGAACAGACATAATCAGAAAGTAAAATTTCCATAAAATCTATATCAATCAGTCAAAACGTCGTGTACATTTAGTGGTTGAATGTCCATGAACATTATTTTTACATAAAATCATTTTTCTATTCAGTCCGGATATTCGGCAAAACATGAAAAGAGAAATTTTTCAAGTTTTCTTATGTAATAGTTATTAAGTTGAATTCTCATGTATAGTTTTAGGTGTACTAACTTAACAGGTTAAAGTGCCCAATATCATAAATGGAGCGTATGTAAATATAAAAGTGAATATGGAAGTCAATATCCAGAGGCGACAGTATGTTTCATGCCTGACGATTGCACAGAAGCACAAAACAGTCTGTCACCTTTGGGTTTTGGCTTCATTATTCACTATATATATATATATATATATATATATATATATAATGGCAGGGCATTCGTATTCGAGAAAACCCGTCTACCAGCACGGCTCGCTAATCCCCATTGCAGACGCCTGCTCAGGCACAATCGTGTTTTCTCAAAACCCACAGTGCCCACCTGTGGTTTACACTGCAACTATGCTGAGCAGACCTTAGTTACAGTTTCTGGCAGAGACTGCGTCGTTATCTTGCATGATGAACAGTCTGCACAACACCAGGAAACTGAAAACCTCAGTTACGATGACTTGTGACTTCAAGCTAGCATAAACATCAATGGCTCCTCAAAGAGAGCACTCTATCCAATTTACCTCTCAAGACTTGTGTCCACCCGTGGTATGATTTTCTAAAAGATACGCACGCTAGGATCGCCTCCTCCAGACCGAGCATATCAAAAAGTCACCTTCCTGACAAATCGACCATGGTGATATTCGGACCCAAGCTTCGTGATCAGTAAGTCAACCTTCTAACCACTCCCCATATATATATATATATATATATATATATATATATATATATATATATACATATATATATATATATATATATATTAAAAACAAGGAATTTATTCACAATCCCTAAGGCCATTTCGTCCGTCATATCATCAGGAGAAAATCGTTGGAAATATAAATTGAACGAAAAGAACAGCAACGAAAATGAAAAGCAAAAAGAGGTGAGGAAACACGTTAAAAAAAATATACATATAAATATATATACTTATAAAGAGGAGAGGTGACTTCACAAAATCGTTTTGCAGGCAAAGAAGACGTTTCTGTAAAGATATAGACTGATTCCAAAATCTTTAAATGATTATTAGAACGAGCTATATGTATAAATTTGATCCACTCTTTCTTATACGACTTTGCACAGGATATATTTTCAACTAGATGTTGATATATATTTTTAAATAGTATATAAAACGCTAAAAGTCTGCCTCCTTCTACTAAGCGCCCATAACTCAGAGGTAGAATCACCGCGGTCGGGATTCAATCCTGGGTAAAAGCAATCCGATGTCTAACTTTTCTGATGCGCTGTGATACAGCAAAACAGATCCGTCAGCGGATGAATATATATATATATATATATATATATATATATATATATATAGAGAGAGAGAGAGAGAGAGAGAGAGAGAAGTATATTTTTTAAAAGACAATATGAATAAAACGAAAATAATATAATTTCGTTTACAACGCTTTTATGCTTATCTTGACAATGTCCTTCAGAGGGATGGAAAGGGTTGGTAAACATTTGTCTTTATTCTCATACACCATACAGCCAAAAAGTTAGTCCCCTGGATTTCTTTATAAACCACCTTAAAAATAAGATATTATTTTAGAAGTAAAATATAAAATTTCTGTAACTTGCTTCCAGTTTGGCAAGAAATAAAGACTTAACTCTAAAAAAATACACCAAACAACAGAAACATATTTTGTTTTTGTCTATAAAACCACCGACTACCTTAATTACCGATTTTCAGATTATTTTCATTCCTTCTAATAGAATCCTTCTTACACATTCTACTAGTACTGAAAAACTCACACTCACACTTTGGCAATTCTCTTGGAACTCTCCTATCCAATTTGTTTTATACAAAGTTTATAGGTGAGCCGTCAAAAAAATGGAGAGTTGAAAAAAGCCTAGTTAAAATTTCCAAAATTTTGTATTTTCTTGATTCGAGGAAATTTTGACATAATTTTTGAATCGTCATCTTGTTGAAAGATGAACATTTTTCCAATTATGCTTAAACCAGATAATATACCATATATTTATGCACAATCGAATGATATTCCCTTGACCTGAATCACAGCTCCAACTCTCTTTCTCTCCCTCAAAACACGTTGAAAAATCACATTCATCACTCAGTCTTTCACCTGAATTTCTTCTCAGACAAACCCACCTCTTACTACTAAAAATTTCAAATGTGGACTAAGAGCAATGTCGTTCAGCTGTCAACTCCAGAGCAGTTTTCTTTCTTTTAGTTTTGGCTCCCAGCAATGTTAATCTTCAGCATCAGTTTCTTTTTCAGCACATTCTCTGCAGTATTTGCATCTCTTTCTACTTGTCATTGTGACGAATATTGAATCTCATATCTAAAAATCTTCAACTTCTTACCAATTTGTTTTTGAGAGTAGTCGTCGTTGAATACAATATCAATTTGTGCGCCCACCAAAATGCTTAGCTACATTGATTCTGCCATTTTGTGCAAATTGCTTCAAAATTTAAAAAACAAATACGGAAGTACTGCCGACATAACAAAATTATAAGTTTTTTTTTTTTTCAGAACATGGCTTAACACTTAAACTAGTACACAGTTTTGTTAAATACAAAAATCTCCTTGGGGTTTAATAGTGAAAATAAAATATAATATTTGGCATACAAAATATTCATAATTTAGCCAAATATACGAGAGATTAATACAAATATTTTGGTAATAAGAAGTGCCTTGAAAAAAGAAATCAAAAATAAAAGCAAATACACGATAGGTATTGACATTATTTAAGAAATATCTCATTTTTTGTTCTTTTTTAAAAAGAAATGCAGGGTCGTCACCGACTTTTTGACTGTAGCCTCTATGCATGTACATACATCACACACACACACACAATAGAGCGTATGTAAATATAAAAGTGTATACAAAGTTTATCACTGAGCGGTGACAGTCTGTTTCATGCTTTAATGCAATTTTCGGACAATCTCACTCTCTCTCTCTCTCTATATATATATATAGAGAGAGAGATACAGACCAAGGGATGTGCGCGGAAAGCGGAAGTGTCGAATTCAATTTCCAGCAGAGACCAATTCGTTTACTTTCGTAGAAATACGCTTCTTAGAGTAAATTGACCTGTCCAGCTTTAGCTGGCAACCCGTTGCGGATGAAAAAAAAATTCAAATTCAAAACCGGTTTCAAATCGTAAGAATATACTTTCTATGGAAACCAGCGCCTCAAATTTCTAATAGTGTAAGGTTGTTTCTTCTCACTGCTACAGGTTCGGTTATAGATCAGGTTAAATATGTGTTTTGTGTATATGAGACAATGTATTTTAGTACGTAAGTTTGAAAGTTTTCGTACCCAAACAAGAGAAATGACATTTTTAAATCCTTGCCAGTCGCTTTTCATCAGATTTGAATGCATATATTGGTACCTCAAGAGTTCAGCCAACTTTTTTCTTGAAAATTTGCAATCATCTATTAAAGCTTTGAATGATTTTGTGGCAATTCATATATATATATATATATATATATATATATATATATATATATAGTACGTTTAGCCTCGACTTGGAGTTTCATGCGTTCTGCAATCATCGGGTATCTATTATTAATTCCTAATAGGCACGTGATGATTGCATAAAGCATGAAAATACCTGTCCTACCTAAAAAATAGTATTATTTAAATTTACTTTTTGCTCTGTAATACTGCATTCAGCAGTTCTATTAACACCTGATTTATATTTATGTGTGTATCTGCACGTATATACATACTTATACTTGTTTACAACCCTATCTATCTCAAGAAAATACATAACTTTTACTGCCATGCTCTATGTTTACAAAAATCAGATCAGAAAAAAATGGAGTTTTGCTGCCATATATGGGTTTTGCCACTCAAACCTCCCTGCCCAGCCTTTATATGGTTTAAAAGCAATTATTTAAATTTTTGTTAGATTAATTATTTTCTGTTCTGCAACTGCTATCCTACAGGCAAAAAGTTTCTACTTATAACTAATATATCGCTATAACTATAGAAAATGTTCAGACGAGTTACATTCCTCCGTTCCACCAAATCAAATTTTCACATCTATAACCTGTCATGCCATGTTCACGGTCTTAAACAATCCACATTATCTTCGTATTTTTTAGGTATGGAGTAAATTCCACAAGGGTAGCTTCTTCCTCAGATCTGTTACTTTGTGGATTAAACTCCATAAAAGATGCACCCTCGACAACTACAAAATCAATCTATTCATGTCTAGGGTCAACTAAGATATATGTTACATATCTGCATAAGAAGGACTTCTTATACCTCCAGCCTTTCTTCTCCATTACTCAGTCAGAAAGCCTTTATCTTCTCGCTCTAATGGGTGAGCTAAATTAAAAGAAAGAGTTGAAAACGTCATTATTTTGGATTTTATTTTGCTTACGTGGTGTGAGTATCAATTTATTAAATCAATTTCGCTAAGGTATTTTCGGCATATGTTTAGCTTTATATCGTTATCTGTGCAGTTTGAAGGAGAACAGGAATGGGTTGTTTCTGTTTCAAAAGTAAATTCATTTGCACGTTCAGTGTTGCTTCGTTTATCATCTTTATCAGATAATATTATCTTTCGGAGATATATTAATAAGCCAGCATCGATATATCGGAAATATATTGATTTATTAAGTAAATATGTTTGAAAGAAGCAATTTCTATAAGACAAGAAACCCATAGTAAACTTAATTTATGTCTATAACACAAACATTATCGAAAGTGCATTGACATTGGGTTATAATAAGTTGATAAACCCTAATGATTTTTCTAGAAAGAAAGAGAAAGTAAGAGTGAAAGAGAGATGGAGAGAGACATAAGAAAGAAGAGGAAGAGAGAATATTTTCCTGACCATTACACACTTAACCTTTTCAAATCTAGTCTAATCATTATATTCCTGATATATCTTTATAAACTGCAGCTCACAAGCCTTCAGTAACACAGTATCTTGAATGGCTATTTGGCCTTGTGCAGTGCCAACATTATATATACATATTTTCGCCTGAAGACACCACTCATTATAGAAACCTAGGTCGCGTAATAACTCGTTTACAAATGGAAAATATTCAAAAGTTCTACAATATAATTGTATTGAACACTTTTTAATAGAAATGTGCATTGGTCTAATTTTAATATGACCAAAAACTAAGTAATTAAACAATCAATATATATATATATATATATAAAGAGAGAGAGAGAGAGAGTGTGTGTGAGAAAGAGAGCGAGTGAGAAAGAGAGAGTTCCGTTTCATACAAACTGTAGCCTACCACCGAAATGCTTGCTTGGGCCCCATTCAAAATGCTTTTTTTCCTCAAAATGACATCTACCGATGGGGATCTAAGTGGAGGATGCACAAAAAATTATTCCTGTGTCACATAAACTGCTTGTGCATGATGTATTAAATAAAGACTCACAGTAGTTGTGGAAATGAGTGTCACGGAAAATAATTTATTTTAGTCTATTTTGGGCAAGATTAAAAAACTCACATTTATATAAATGAACTGAATTGACGTCAGTCCGGTATAAATATAAAAAAAAGAAATATTTACTGCACAGCATGTATTACATCGACTGTACCATTTATTGCACAGTATTTTACAGTAATGCATGAAGTTATAAAGGTTGGTACGATATTTATCAGATGAAAGATAATCACTACACGTCTCCCTAATATCTTCATGAATTCATTATCAAGAGAAATTCTTCTGATTAACTTTTGCATGTCCAATAGCATCAGTAAAGTGGTGCTACTTCAGAGTTCTGAAACATACGCTTTCAGGTGATAGCATAGCTAATGAAGATATATGTCATCGATCAGTGTAGATGTAATATATTTCTGCAATGCAGGAATGTACTCAGTGACAAACAAAAATATGTCAAAGGCAGCCGGCATCAATGGAATGTAATGTATTTCGGAGAAATATGAATGGGCCATAAAAATGACAAACAAAAGTTTGCTGAAGTCATGGGCAGTCCGTTTCAAGGCCAGAAAATATAAATAATGGCATAATAATTGACGAAAATGATTAACAGATGTGCATAACCATAGATGACGCAATTAAGTAATATTTGAGCTTTTTCAGCCTATATAAAATCGTCTTTTTCGGGCTAAAAGAAGAAGGGAGCCGAAAGGCAGCAAAATACAGATAGAGAAGAGAAGAGAATTCCCGACAACTCTGCGTATGTGTGTGCGTGAGTCTGCCTGTCTATCCTCCTGCTGCACACAACAGAGGCAGACGAAGAATAAAAACATAAAATGATATTTTTATATATACGTGTTCTCTGTTCTTGTTTGCCGACCAAGACTATTGTTTTTTTTCAACAGCAGCATGGGCAATGTATAATTTGTGAAACATTTTGATATATTTCATTTTTCGGAATTTTCTTTCAGAATTGTCAATAAAATGCGAAGCGGAATTGAAATGCTTTGCTATGATATAATTTAGAAAATTTCAGGTAGTCTTCACTCTTTATTTTACAAAAAAATCACATTTCGAAATTTCCCACCTTATTCTGAAAAGTCTGATAATTTTATTTTTTATAATCATTTCACCCCAATCAAGACAGGACCACCACTGGTGCGCAGTGGGTGTCAGTAAGAGAAAAAACAAGGTACAGGAGATGTCAAAGAAAAGAGATGGATTTGAATCATGTAGAAAATGGCAAATGACGTTGCATTTAGGCTTTTAAAGATTGTAGTTATTAAGAAAACAAGTAAACGGAAGGAAGTGCCACAAACTTGAAATACGAGAAAAGAAACTATTGAGTAAAAGAGGCGGTTAAATTTAACTATTTTGACGGTAAAAGAGTAGGAACCCTATGAGTAGTTAGCAGCACGCGTAAATACATTTTGTCGAGGAACAAGAAAAAAGATCATCAGAACAGTTGCCATTATAATACTTGCAGAAATGACAGAGGGAGGACACATCACATTGGTGAGAAAGTGACTGAAGGCAAGCTCCTAAGTCCAAATCAATTATACTTCAGATTTTGGATTTGTCGAGGATCTCAAGATGAATAGCAGGACCACCAAACCAGATATGGCAAGATTATTCAATGCACAGACGAATGGTCGATATAAATTGTCCAAAGTGTATTCTGAAAAAACAAATTCCTGGCCCGACAATGTTCCAAAGATCCTAGCAGTAAATGTAGCTATGCTTTTAATGTAGTCATTCCATTCGAGATTATTTCCGAGAGTTAAGCTAAGAAGGCGAATGGTGTTGCTCTCTAGGAGATTAGCATTACCCATTCTGATGTTAGGTAAGAAAGTTTCTCTATGGTTTTTCAGAAGGCTTATTTCTTTAAATATGTTAATGAGTTCTTTTGTTTAAAGAGAAACAAAAATACAGTAAAACCATGCATCAGTTGAAAATGAGCCATTTTAGATAGCAAACCATGCTCTATCAGCAGCAGTAACAAGTTACTCTTGAGTTGTTATTCGGGTGTGAAGTTAAATCTTAGTTTCTAGAACAGACACGGATATTTCTTAGCAGCATAACCACTTGAGTTAGTGAATATATAATCCCCAAAAATATGGATAATTCATACAACGAGAAAATTCAAAATTCTAAAGCTTATCAAATATGAAACGCAATACAAATAAAAAAGAGAGCAGGAGTACTAACAAAGTCCACCGCAGTTCGATAAGAGCAGTTATCAATACCAGTAACAGTCAGTCGGGTGTCTCTCAGGGATCTGAGGGTCTCAAATTCACCACAGTCATCAGGATTTTCCACACTTCGATACGATAGCTCAAGTTGAAGATCCCTAAGGCCCATGCCGAGGAGCTAAGATGGAAATTGATACAAGTAGAAAAAAAAAACAAAAAACATCACAATGAGAGATACGTTGATTATCAAGAATCTACCGAATCGCAATCGTATCATTATATTTTATTGTCAGCTGAAAAAAGCAACGCCTTTGTAGTGATACACAGTTTCAAATACTCCAAGAAATTGGCAAACAGAATTAGAGATGGTAGATGTGATATCTGTTTTTCTATATGGCAGTAAAATCTGGACAATTTCCTCGAAGATGAAGGAAATACTTGAAGCAATATAGATTTAGATGTTGAAAATATCATGTGAGCAACGACGAGGTTTCGAAAAAAAATGGACACGAAAAGAAAACTCATACTTAACACCAGGAAGAGGCACCTGAAGTTTCTGAGACACATAATGAGGAAGGAGGGTTTGGAGAATCTGATACTCACAGAGCGGATAGAAGGAAAGTGAGACAGGTTAAAAAATATATAATGTATATCCGATTTCTTGCAGTTCTAACAACGAATACAAAAATAAAACCAGTCACAGCCTAAAAGTTAGGAACATAAAAAATATGTAAAGGCGAGACAATGAAATCATTCATTTCTGATCATCATAGAGAGAAAAGCATAGTCACCACGTCCTGTGCAATGAAATAAAAATAATAGATAGAAAAACACTGGAGAGTCAGTTGTCAAACGGAATCAATCATATGGTAGGTTATTAGAGCCCCCATATCATAGAACATAAATAAATAAATAAATAAATAAATGAAAACAAAGCTTCAGCAACTGCAGCAGCGGCATCAGTAAGAAAAGGATTTCCACGCTTATTGCAATAAATCCTGTCAGCAACAGCAGTACTAGCAGCAAACAGACTAGTTTTGAGGCTCCAAGATAACCTACAGGGTTAAACCGTTTGTTCATAAATTTGTCAACATAATAATTGTGAATTCTATCTCTTTGAAAACAGAGCGAACATTAATAACAAGTAAAAACAATACAGATATTTGTGGACATTGATATTCTACCCAGTAGATTAAATAAAGGGTTCAGTTTGAAATTCCATGAAGGTTACCCGAATCGACAATCAGCTGAAGAAGGCCAGTGGGTACAGCGGCAAAAACACTGTGATAAAAAGAAATATACGGACAGAAGTCTAATTTTGGATAATGTAAATATTACTATTGTTTCAAATTCTTTTTCATTCCTTAAAAACTTGGAAAACTTACAGCCATTTCAAATTGAAACACTAGTTTTGCTACGACTATCGAAGTTAAGCAACGTCGAGCCTGGTCAGAACCTGCGAATATTTGGTGTTGTAAGCTGGAATGTGTGGTTGGTGTAATGAATAATGGCTCGGAATTGTTAATAGAGGTGCCGAGTTCTAATTCCAGTTGGTTTCGTTATATTCACTTACACGCAAATACCCTCTGGAAAAGTTTGATTTCTTCGACATGGTGTAATGGTTAGCAAACCTGTTTTGCTAGATTAACTACGACTGAGTAGTGAGTTTTATTCTCGCTGGATGTTCCATACATTCGGATAAGATTAGTAAATTGCAATAACCGTTAGTATGAAACCATTTCTTCTCCCCTAGCTATGGGTAAATTAGTTGCACTTGTATCGTTAAACCGTCGTTCTCTATAAAACAAATTCTTTAAATCCCAAAATATTTTCTGGATTCAAATAACCTTCAAAAGTTTGATAAACCGCAGAAAGCAAATCAGTCAGGCAAATAACTGCAGGGTTTCACTAGCTTATATCGAGAGACATAAATACTAGAGGACATTATACAGAACTATTTTTTTAAAAAACATTACTATAATTTTCAATAGCAGCTAGTTAATTAATAATTCCGTATAATTTATAATTCTTCATCATTATTTGTCTACTAGCAGTATAGCCCGGCGTTGCTCGGGTGTAATGAAAGATTTAAAACTAATCCATGGTCCTGGAGCTCAGACTCTTTGGAAGTTGGCACGAAAGACTAAAAAGCAAAAGTTGTTTCCAGTTAAAGCGAAACCGTAGAGTGAAAGAAAACTGAATGGATGTAAGTCAAATTTTGATTGCCTGGTATCGATATCAAATAAATTTTTTTCGTCGTAAACTGAATTTTGAAGGCTAAATAAGTCCTCTGAGTAAATTGTATCATGAACAACAATACCTACTTAGAGCCAAATCCGAAGCAAAAACAAAAATAAAAGGGCTGAAAAAATACAGACATACAGGCAGATAAACAGACACACACACAAACATCTTGCCTTATATATATATATTATCGATTTTCTGCACTACGGTAATAACTGCAACCTTGAAACTTCTGAATATCGTTTCTTATGTCTTTGACTCTGAGTGTATCAAATTTGATTAAAATCGGACCACTCCTTATATAACCCGATTTTTTCAATTATCGATTTTCGATATTTATTGGGGGTACCTCGACACAAAACCTAGCTAAGAACACTCGCAGACGATTATAGTACAATTGTGTAAATTTTCAAGAAAATCGGTTCAGCCGTTTCGGAATCTTTAGGTAACGGACAGACACACACACAGACAGTCAAAGTTCCATTTATAAATAAGTTTAGATATGTCTGAGATAAGGTAGTATTTTCACTATTTACATTGTTCGGATTATTGTCCTTATCTCTATTACCATCTTTACGACGGTGTACGCTTCAGCCTTCTTCTGGTGCTAGAAATTTCGAACCGAACCTATTATGCCGACCACTGTAGTATATAATTCCCATTCCATGGGTGATGCTCCTTCTGGTAGCCATGTAGTTATCTACATTTAACTTAACTCACTGAGTTACTTGTTCACCACAGTTGTAGCCCGACATTGATCTCACAACTCTTTGGGTCAAGTCATTGAAACTAACCAACGTCTATATTTACTAGAGCTTAAATACATCAGCATGTGAATTTCTGGAACTTACAAACTTAGTTTCTCAGTAACCATTTTTTACCAGAGTTCATATTACAATCTATGATGCTAATGATTTTTTCTGGCAATTTTACCAGAGCTCATATTGAAATTTTTGACGCTAATGATTTTTCTAGCCGTCCATGTTACTGGTTCCCATTGCTACGCTTGGTCATGAGAATGATATACCCCAGTGTTCGTAATAAAGGGTTCGGTTTGAAATTCCTAGCATCTGAAGAAGGCCGGAGCGTACAACGGCCAAAACGCAGTAAACATAGCAATAAAAATGAGGACAATAGTCTTAACAATGTAAATAGTATAGAGCAGATAATTATGTAATAATTTCCTATTGTTTATAATCCTTTAACTCTAAGCATTTTTATTGAAACTTGTTGATGTATTTATTAGACACACACTCATGATATATATATATATATATATATATATATATATATATATATATATATATGCCTTAAATCAACAGAAATCTGGTTCTAGTAATCCTGAGATGTTGAGGATATCATAGACCGAAGATGTGAGCAACGATGAGGTTTTGGAGAAAATAGAAGCAAAATAGTATACTTATACTTAACATCAAGAAAAGGGAGTTGACATTTCTCGGGCATGTCACGAGAAAGGAGGGCTTGGAAAATATGCCATTCACAGGGCAGCTTATGCAGAGAAGAGGGACAGATGGAAGCAGCATATAACTTACTTAATGTGCTCGAATAAATGGATGGTAGAACAGAGTTTGGCAGAAAAAACAAAAAGACAAAACTAGAGCGATAAGAGACAGAAAAATATGTCGGACCATGAGTGTATAAGCTACATAAAAGAAAAAAATTGAATTTAGTTATGGAGAATCTGAGATAGTATCGAGTTCATTTAAAAAAGGAGTAAAGTAACCTTTTAATTTTCTCTTTTGAGAAATTGGAAGGATCATCACTATGGCTGTATTCCTCCCCACGGCAGTTGTGGACTAGAAAATTTGGGGAATCTTAGGCCTACATCCAATTTGGCACCAACATAATATTTTATTTCAAAATACGAGTGTAATTTAATATATATTAGAGACAACGTGTCTCCCTTCTTTTAAAAACAGTATTTTTAATGAACTGAAATATTAGGTCACAAAATCAAAAATACTAGGACATTTGAGGATGATTTGAATAAAAGAAAAAAAAATTAAGCATTAAATTTAAGAAAAACGACATATATTTGTTTAACTGCAAACTGCATATCACACCCTGTAATTGTATCCAGTCAACCGGATGTGCCGAGGCACGCACACACACACACACACACACACACACACACACACACACACACACACACATGTGTACGTGAGTGTGTGTTGTAAATATTGTGGTCATACCAGGGCGACTGTTGATATTAGGAATCAAGCAATCATCAAACGGTTTTTCATTTCCACACATGACTTGTTATAATTTAACATTATTTCTTATTACAATAAACATTATTTTTAGTGGATACATGTCTGAGTTGAAATTCTTATCATATTAAATTGTGAAATTAATTTCAACTGGAATAGGAATGGAGCAGGCGTTACTAAAAGACTTTGAATTTTTCAACTAGATTTTTCTTCTTCATTGGCCGTGTCCCTTCATGACGTAGGCAATCATGGATTTCCACCTGGCTCTGTCTTTTGTCTCTCTCAATATTTTTTTTCTTGGCATCTTTCCCCAATTCCGCTCCGCCATCAAAGGGATTAAGCCACTAAATATAACTTTTATAGAGCTTCATTCTTTCATTCCATCAGATCAGATCTTTACTGATGGGGCACGCCATGCTATGAAATGAAATCACCGTCATTTCCTCCGTATTCCGAACGTGTTTATTGCCTGGAAATTGCTTTTTTAATCGTTTAACTCTAAGCAGGGCGAAAATTTCATGAGAATGCAAGGGAATACAGAGAGCGAAAGAAAAAAAATAACAGGAAGACTGAAACTGGGGAGGAGTGAAGAAAGATCCAAAAGGAGAAAAGTTCAAGGAAACGAAAGATGGCGATTGATGTTGCAATCTATGTTTCGAAGATTGTAGTTATCAGCAAGAAATAGGATAGGAGTTACAAAGTGGAAAATGCGAAAAAAGAAACTATTAGAATAGAAGTGACGGTTGAATCTAGCTAGTCCAAAAGTAAAATGGCAAGGACTGGTTGCTAATGTAGTAGCTCTGAAATTCATGTAGTCGCGGCAACAAGGGAATAAACTTATCAGAACAATTGCAATGAAAGTATTTATAGAAAATACAGAGGGAAGCCACGTCGGTTAGAAAGTTATTGAATTCTTATCCTAGAAAACAGTGTAAATAATTCTGAACTCTGTCAAGATGGGAAAGTATATATTAGGTATTTTCAGCTTAGATTTGGTAGTAATATATCATTTCTAGTCTAATCTTACTCTTACTCTTGAAAAGTGAAGTATTTTTTAAAATTTAACTCCGGTATTATTTGTTTTCGTAAAGCTTACAAGCGTTTGCTGAAATGCATTCATTTTCCTCTAAAATAATTAAATGAATCTTTCTAACTTGCGTGCTAGGAAAAAATATTTCATTTGAAATGGATTTCATTAACATACAGAATATTTGATTCTTTCATGTTCTATGAAAAAAAAAACTGTAGATAATTGCTTGTACACCAAAATGAATCGCGAGAACTTTTTGATTGTATACACCTCGTCTTTAAGATTTTGCAAATATTGATAAAGAACTTTAATTTTTCTCTTCGCAGCTGAACTAGAAATATTAAATGAAACTAAGATTATCCGAAAAGGGGCGTTTTTTATGTGAAAATTAATTAAAGCTAACTGCAAATGTAACCGTCCTCTTTCTATTTTAATCGAACCTTTGTAGTCAAAACTGTTTTTTCATATAAAAGGCTATACAGTTTCGGTAGAAAGGACATAATATTAACACGGGCTGAATTTTACTAAGTTTTCTAAAATGAACATGGCCGGTAGACGCAATATACACTGTTTAATAAAATAAGAATGAGACATATATTTTAAATAAGAAGTCTCCTACATAAAACTATCTGAAGCAATAAAAACTGTTGGACCATAAATAAATCCAATAATTATTTAAAAATGACATTGTTTACATTTCGGATACGAAACTGGGAAGATATAGGCTCCCGATAAAAAAATATCTGCATGAAGGGATGACTTTCCTGATATAGGAAAATAAAAATAAAAATATAGCCTTGCTTGTGAAGTCATTCGTATGTGGTAAAGTATGTTGGATAAAAGTGTAATTTCCCCATACAAAAGAAAATGCAAGATCAATATTTGTCATAGGGCATATTTTCCTTCGTAATATTTATCAAGTGAAAAGGCCGATAGACGTAACACACACTCTTTAATGAAAGAAAAATGTGTGTGTGTCAGATAAAAAGTGTCCACTCTAATTACAATTTAAGTTATATATATAGATTATACAGGATATTTTTTAGTGCGTTGCTTGTTTTAGATTTTATCGACTACACAGTATAGTATAGACCGTCTGTAAGAAAAAGACCGCCATGACGCAATTCATTCCACCAAAGATTTGGAAATGAAATACTGTACTGCTTGGCATTCATGTCGAAATCTTCACTACTGACATTTCAGAGTGTTTTGGTGTCAATCTGAGGGCAGTGCAGAGGATTTAAGAATAGTTGGATGACTCTAATAGTGCTTACAGAGGTACGGCTCTCGGAAAACTCACTGATTATTCCGATAAAAAATAACTGCCGTATTTGTTGGTCAGAGCAACACAGATGACGACATCAAGTGAATTGAGGAGGTAGAGCTGCACTGGATCATGAGGATGGCTGCTGAGAGACCCTGTCTCTTAAGACAAGATTCTGCACCATGCCACACAAGCATAACTCAGTCATGAACGATTTCTCCCTACTTATATCTGTCCACCTAACTACCCAGACTACAACCTTCTTGATTATGCGTAGGAGCAGTTGAGCAGAACAACAACGAAATTTTTTGTAACAAAGATGTAACTGGATTTAAGGATTATGTCAGTATTCACCAACTGAAACAATGAAATCATGAAGAAGAGTTACAGGGAATTGCGAATTTGTCTAGAAGCCATGATTGAAGACAATGGCGATTTTATTGAATAAATGTACTCATTATTATTTTTAAAAAATATTTTATAGTTTTGGTAAATATATCTGTTAAAATGAGATTTCAGAATTATTTTCATTTTGCGTAATAAAGACGACAATTTTTTCATCGTATATAGTATAATATATGCAGAAATATATGTATATCTGCGAGAATATATATATATATATATATATATATATATATATATATATATATATATATAGTGTTTAATTGTGATAATGTTAGCGCTGTGGTTAATATTTTTCAGTAATTTTACTGATAAAATGACCCATAGCCCATAAATAAACCGTCCCATGACAAAACATACCAACACATTAATAAAAAACACAATAAAAAAGAGGTCAATAACACAAAAGGGTCTTTCGCAATTAAACAAACACCATTTCCCGATATACACTTATGTACCACCCCAACTGTCCTGTCCTAACAATTTCCTCCGGCGGCCGTTCTCCACGCTGTGATGTTGCCGGAAATTTGTAGAAAATGTCGGCCGGACAGCTGGGGTTACAAGCTTGACTATAAGGAACGAACTTCCACAACTTGGATGAGTTGAAAGGGATGCTTTATTCGTTTAGAGTTAGCCTTGTCGGTTGGGGCAGGCGAATGTGACACACAGCTCTAACTCTAATTAATGGAGATCAACAAATCCAAACTGAACGAAACAAGACGAACGGAGATCCTTACTTCAAGCTCGCACCCGGCTGAACTCCTTTCCATTTACTCGTCTTAACTTTTTGACTCGGAAAATATACCTGAATTTATTTAAAATTGACCGGAAACCCGGAAATCCGGAAATGCTTTAGACCACCGGTGACAAACACCGGTGACTGTAAGTCTGAAATTTCAGTTATTTTTTTTTTTATCTTAATGAGGCTTCCGCCGGAAAAGGCTTAATGTGTGGTCAAGATACAGTAAAGGACAGCCTTTTACCGGGTCATAGAAAACCTACCTAGTGAACTTTTCTGAACTTTATCTCTTTATCACTGAGTCAAACATTTACCGGAGGACAATTTTCCTCATAAAAGAAAAAGCGTTTATTTATTTTTTCCTCTTCTTTTTCACTTTTGTTAAATATGTTTTTAAACTATTTTCTATTCTAATCTATTTTCTATTTTAATCTATTATAATAAAATACATATATGTCTAGTTGTCGTGTCAAACTTAAAATAAAAATAAATAAAAAACTAAACATGGAAAAAGAAAAAAAGATAAATCAACCGAACAAGGATAAAAAGAAAAAGAAGAATAACCAACCAATAACAAACAAGACTACTCCGACAATGTCACACCATGTTCTCTATAAACAAGAAAAAACGGGACTTAACAGCAATCAGCCCTGACGGATGAGGAACTCATAACGATGTTCTCACGAAATTTAGAATTGGCATGAATTTGCTCTATTAAAGATGCAACCTTATGTATATATACTTATATATTAAATATACCTATTCAATATTTATTTAAATACGTATATTTGTTAATATATATATATATATTTAAATATGTATATTTAATAATAATAATAATAATAATAATAATAATATATATATATATATATATATATATATATATATATATATATATATTTACGCTCTCACACCCTGATTGAGCACTGTGGAAGAATGGCAGACTTTGAAAAAACAGTAGCTACTGTACCATTTACGCATAGCTCATTCAGTAATGAATTAAAACACTCTGGCTATTGGGGTATGATACATCATCCGCTAAAAGTCTACCTCCTTCTATCGAGTGTCCAGAGCTCAGAGGTAGAATCGCCGACTGACGCCAATTCGGTCAGGTTTCATTACTGGGTTCAAAGCAAACGGATGTCTAACCGTACTGATAAGCTGTGATATATATTTATATGAACATGTATATTTATTAATATATAGCTCTGTTTCTACTACATTGGGCACTGTTTTATTAACACCTGAATAATATTTTCACACATATGTGTATTCTCATAGCTGTATATATATATATATATATATATGCGTGTGTGTGGGGGATAAAAACAAACGTTCAATTTTGAAGCTATTTTCGTGTTTTGTAATTAGGAGAAAATTACATCAACATAAAATGAAGGTTGTTTAGCTGTATATTGTTAATGAACAGTTGTTTAAATTTTGTGGGTTTTATTTGTACTGATTTATTAGAATGATGCTGAACAGTCAGAACAAATATTTATTGTGATTGATTGAAACCTTCAATGTGCTAAACGCAATCACATAAAGATAAGAAGGATTGTGTGTATGCCCTGATTCTTGCAGTAATAGCCGTTGAACATTAGCAATTCCTGAATGATCCGTCATGGATTCACTATTCTTCTTCTTCATTTATGTGCCGTGTCCCTAAAGAACGTAGGTGATCATAGCCTTACACATCTGCCTATACCTTGTAGCTCTTAACACCACTTCTTCTGTTACCTCTCAAACTCTGATCTGCCATTCATCTACTCAAGTTCTTCAAGTATGTCACGCGTTGTTTTTCCTCTTTCTCTCTTTCTCTGTATACGTCTCATGTGTATCGGATTCTCTAAGCCATTCTTTCTCGTTTCATGTCAAAGAAAATTCAGCTGTCTTTTCCTGAGGTTAATATCAGTTTCCTTTTCATTATTATCCCGTATGAAGAATAAAGCAACACAATAAATAAATAAAAACGGATAGGGCTAATGAACCTATTTTTGTTTAACCAAATAATGTTCACTGAACAGTTACGATATGCTATTTAAACATATCTTTTAAACCAGATTTGATGGAGGTAGAATATTAGGTAGACGTTCGGATTGAGGAAATTTGGAGAGCCGAGTTCAAATTCTGGTCGGATTCAATACATCCACTTACGTGCTAATACCCTTGCGAACAGTATGAATTCATCTTTTCCTCACCCCAGCTAAATAGAAGTACAGACTGTTTTATAACATTAGGTAGCAACCAATCTAGGAAAAGGGAAAGTAAATTCAAGCTAATCTGATGAGGACTTGGCTCCATCAGGCTATTCTGTCCAAAATACAACTCATTTACTGACATTGCAATACATGTGGTACACCTATGAACCGAATGGATTACAATATACTGTGATGTTCCCCGTTGCTGAGAAGTATAGAGCTCGCAGGATCGAACAGTGGTTTCTCCTTCAAAGGAGGGCTCAGATTGGAACCCTGCCAGTGTGCACATTTTCTTGAAGATTTGAATTCATTAAGATATAGGAAAATGAAAACTCTCAATCCAAACCAGTTTAGACATGGTTGGGCTCCGTCGGGCTATTTATCCAAAATAAACCGTTTCGACTGTGATGCAGCTACGACTCTTGGGAGTCACGGTACTCGTGGTCGTGATATAAACCAGAAAAGCATTGATCAGGAAAACATTCTTAATTGCATAAATTTTAATAATTTGAAAAAGACTGATTCATCACACTCAGAATTCTTTTAATCCAGAATTCTAAATTTTACCAAAGAATAAAGAGGTGAATAGAATAGCATAAAGTTCTTGTCAAGGTTTCATAATTACTACGAATTTATTTTCCTAACAAACTGTATACTTGAATAAATTCTTTTTCATCTTCTTACTTACCGAACTATCAAAAGAAAATAGATTTTTTAAAATAAAAACAAGTGTTGATACTAAATAAATGAATTCGAAAATACTCTTATCAAATCTGTCTTGTAATATGGCGCCTTTCATAATGAGTTAATTTCCCAATTGATATTTTACATCAAATGATCCATTCAAAGCTGAAATATATCGTAATATATTAATTATTTTTTTGTTACATTTAAGTTTTAACATTATCAACCTCCTTGAAGGAAGACTCCTTAACAAGATTGCTGGGTGATATGGCTTATCAATTAAAGTTTTGGGTTTCCTAAATTTTAATCCTGGTTGGGATATTTCAGCGTGGTATATTGTTTAAAAGCTTGCACCGATAAAAAACATTTAGACTGAGTAGTGCGTATGGTTCCCGCCGGGTGCTCCATACATTCGGCTTTGTGCTACGTCAAATTTTTGCTTAGAAAATCACTACATTATAAGCCTGATTGAACTGAGGTATGTTATAGAAGCAACATCTATTTTATTTTCTGCTTACAGAACGCAGTAGTGTATATAACTGGATGCTTTATATATTTTTTCAGTGTTTGAAAAAAATACATTGCAGAAAATGTTAATTATTACATGAATATGCGTAGATAGGCTTGCATATCGTCCGGTTTACACTTCTTCCCAGTCTTTTGAACAGCAGTAAAGGTTTATCACTTGTTTCCTCTTTAGGGTTGGGTTTTCCGGTTGCTTCTAAGGTTTCTTTAAATTCTACATCACCAATTACTCACTGTCATTTTTTACTATACATTTTTTAAAATTTTCCTTAATAGCAGTAGATTAGTTCACCTATCTCCCGGTTTGCATTTTTTTAAACTCTTTTGAACAGGAGAAGTTTATCCGTTTTTTTTACTGTTTAGTATTTGGGTTTTTAGTTCCTTCTAAATTCTATACTTCTAACATTTCCACCTAAACGCTGTAATTTTATTCTCTATCTTTTCGTGAATAGGAGTAAGTAGGTTGCTCAGTTGTCTAGTTAACACTAATCCCCAGTCGTATGAACATGAGTAAATGTTTATGCACTCTTTCCTGTTTAGAACTGGGTTTACTTTTCCTTAAATATTTCGCATTCAATTTTACTCCTAGTAACTCCTTTCATCTTACTGGTATTATTGCCTTTCTAGTCGAAGAGAAAAACACACACACACACACACACACACACACACACACACACACACACACACACACAAAGATTAATCATTTCAAAATATGCTACAATTTATGATTATAAAAGCCACAAAAAATATTGTAATCCATTTAATCACCACTGGACGAAAATATTTCTTATTTTTTTCTAGATAGGCAAATAAATTATAAGACTTTTAATGCTAGGAGCGAGAGAGTAGTTGAGATTTACGGCAAACTCTTCTAATACGTACTAGAGAAACTGTTATTCTTTAGAATGGAATAGCAAACCCACGCTGGAGATTAAACTCATTAAATAATCATGATCACGGAGATTAGCTTTTTAACTACTGCTTCACAACAATGCGTTCATTTGTTTCACATTGAGTCATTTAAGCATTAGTCTGGCACATGTTAGATACCTCTTGGATATCACATTAATTATACATCTGCATTTTTTTTCTTTGGACACATCCACTTGCAGTGCATATGGTAACCCTGCAATTCGGTGTTACAGAACTCTTCTTTATTAATTTCAAGTTGCTAACCATGGCACCAGCATATAGGATTCAGTTCATATTATTATGAATACATATAACATCTCTTCAAAATATGCTATAAGAAATTTATGAACTGTCCAGAGAGAATATATGGGACAAGCTAAACAGCTTCTTCTTCTTCCACTGCTATTACTACAACTAGTTATTGCTGTTGTTCTTGTTATTGTTATTCAGATTGTAAATATCTGCTTTGGCAAATTTCTTCTTCTTCTTCTTCACGAGCTGTGTCATTTCAGAATGTGCGTGACCATGTCCTCCATAACTTGCTGTTGTTTACTCCTTAGTGAAGTTTGGAATTTTTCTATATCTACTAATTCCTGTTCTGTCAACCATTTACAAAATCTCACACGCTGCTCTACTCCGTTCCCCTTGCCTTCAGTATATCTTGTGAGTGTCTAATCTTCCAAACCTTCTTTCTTCCTTATATTTCCTAAAAAAATCAGTAATCTCAAAGCATAATTGTCTTTAAATTTCAACTTTCTTTTTCTGATGCAATTAAATTTACTAGACAGATGTTATTTATAAAAAATGGTATCTAGTGAATGTCATCAATAAAATGCTATATGAGATACGAGCATAGTATCTATAAAAAAGACGGAATTAGATAATGTAAGTACCAACACTTCTACCTAAAATATATGTGTACTGTAACTGACCATTCCTCATCTTTTAGACTGGAGAATTTTTTTTCTTACTAATTTCTAACAAAGAAATAAAAAAAAGCATGAAAATTAATTATTATTATTTTTGCTGCCTATTATTCTCAAATCAATTAATTTTCCTCGCAAATGTTATCATGACCATACGACGATCGTTAAGAAGAAGCGTGGTAGGAACTTCTAACACTAAACACAAACCAACACCATTCATTTACAACCATATAATAATAATAATAATAATAATAATAATAAGAAGAAGAAGAAGAAGAAGAAGAAGAAGAAGTAACATCTCAGAGATTTATTCATTTAATCACTTGACCTCCAGGCAAGGCCACGTGTACGCAGGGGATTACAAGGAGTGAAAGTGAAAGAAAAGACCGAGTATAGGGATGATTGAGAAAAGCACAAATGATAAAAGGGATTAAAGAAGACAGTAGTTGGCGATTGATGTTGCATTTAATTTTTGGGAGACTGTAGTTATCAAAGAAGCAAGCATACGATAAGGAGGTTCACAGATGGGCAGTGTGAGAAAGGAAACGGTTGCATTTAGCTATTTAAACAGTAAACATGTGGAACCTAGATACCGATCCAGTAGAACTTAAATTCATGTAGACAGAGAACCAAGAAAAAAGACAAATACTCATCAGAGCAGTTGACATGAAAATATTTATAGAAAAGACAGAAGAAACCGTATTACATCGGTGAGAAAGTAACTGAATTCAAAATGACAAGTCAGGATTGGTTACATTCAGTCAGTGAGTTATGTGACATACGTGATGCACGCTTGGGCGATCATATCTCGAATCAGACATGACTGACTGGGCAGAAGATTATCGCGCAGTATTTTGTTATTACCTTCTGCGGTAGACTGGTTGCTAACCAAGGCTATAGAACCCAAGCTGTCCTGTTATTTAACCCACAAATAAAGGAAAGAGACGGATTAATACCTTTCCCAAGTGTATTTGAGCGTAAGTGAATGCAGGGAATTCAATGGGAATTTGAACTCGGCTCCCCGTTTTCTCGTTTTGAGCCGATATCTACTTCACCACAACGCACGTCCATCGATTACATTACAGATCGTTTTTTGGATTTTGTAAAGAACCCCGATATTAATAGCGGATCACTTGACCAAATATGAAAGCAGTATTCAATATACGGCGAATGGTAGGTTTGTAATATTTTTTTTTTAATCATTTCACCCCGAGCAAGGCGGAAACGCCACTGATGTGCAGGGGGCTACATAAATGTAAAAAGATTAATTAGAAAAGAGTGAGGAGTACAACCTAGTTAGAAAGAAACAATAGAAAGCTGAGATAGCAGGTGCGATGACAGATACATAGGTGGAGAGAAAGGGAAAGTTATACAGGGGAAGGGAGAGAGCTAGAGGCCAGTGGTTAGTAGATGAGTATTAACTTTGCATTTAAATTTCTGAAGGTTGTAGCCGTCAGGAAAGCAAGAATACGGGAGTGAGTTCCACAGGCGGGAAGTGCGAGAGAGGAAGCTGCAGGAGTAGAATTGTCGTCTGCATTTGGCTAACCTGACTGTGAATGGGTGGGACCCAGTTGCCAGTCTGGTTGCACGGGTAAACACCTGTTGAGGAGGCATCAGTGACTTAAGCTCATCCGAGCAGAAGCCATGAAAGTATTTATAGAACAGACAAAGGGATGGGCAAGATGTTAGAACAGTTTGCTGGCACGACACAGTTACCTTACTTTCCCTGCAGATGATGCAGCTGTTGATCTGATGTAGTTGCTTACTTCATTTCAAAACTTGAAGCCAATACTTGGTCTGGTGGCTCTGCTATTTACCTTGAGCTTCCAAAGAAAAATCAACAACATTATTAGTTCAGATTTGACGACTCGGTTTCCGTCACTTATCCACCAGCGTAAAATTACTGTTCTATGTGTTTTCTGTAAATACTTTCATAGTAATTGTTTGGATGAGTCTTTTGCTATGGTCCTAGAATTTTTTATAAAATTTAAACGTGATACTAAACTGGTGCCGGGAGGTCATTAATCACGCATTTCTCATTTGTAGAATAGTGCTCTGTTTCTATGCTTTCCAGCCAGCTTTAATCTACGATAAGTTAAATAAAATGTCAATCGCTATATACGGTCCTCCTGAATACTCTTTTCTCTTCCCGCTCATTAGTAATGTTTATGTTCCTAATACTTCAACACATTGTAATTTTTTGTGTCTTACTGTCTTTACTTGCCTTGCTTCGGGTGATACTGATTATAAAAAGCAAAATAGAGGGTTATTTAGATCAGCTAAATTTTAGTACACGGTGACAACGCCCAGTGAGGATCGAACTTACTACAAAGTAATAAGAGTCACCTCAACTACCATACCAACTATTGATTCACACCGAATCAGTTATTAACGAGTTGGAAGTTGGGATCAAATATTATCAAACTTAAGATAAACTACTAGTCAAAAATTAGCAACTGGCAATGCTGACCTTTAAAGCTTTCAAAAGGAACCTCAAATGTGCTATAACCGAAATTCCATATTTCTTACACTATTCAACTTTGAAAACATGTTTATTTTATCGACTTATCAAATTAAGTATGCTCACATTCACGGGCTTAGCAGATGGTTGATTATAGCATAACTAGAGTTACCTACTCTGTTACATTCAAAGATGCTGGAGATTTACTGCGACACACTTCCCCAAATTTGACGATAAAATCAAACTTCAATTTTTTATTTTTTATTCTTTATTCTAAGTTGTTCTTGGGGATGTTGAGAACTTCTCAATACATACGAGTAGATAATTATAAAACATTGTGAATTTTATTACATTCGGCACTAATCCAAATATTGTAAAATTATGCCACGTAATTATCGTTTAGTGCCAAACTTGAAATCAGTATTCAAATTCATATACATACATATATATATATATATGTGTGTGTGTGTGTGTGTGTGTGTGTGTGTGTGTGTGTTCTGCAGACATTTACATTTACTTTTAATTTACAATTATTTTGTTAATCTGAAACTCACTCGTTCAGTGAACCATTATACCATCATTTCTCGTACTCACCATTTTTCTATAGAAAAATAACAAAATGAAAATAGCAGTAGTAAGATTGTTTCGAAACAATTCTAGGTTTTTAATAATCATCTCACCCCAAGCAGGGCAGAACTGCCACTTGTGCGCAGGGGTCATATAACAAAAGAGGGAAGAGAGAGAAGAACATGTCACAGTAGGTGTCGAAGTATTGGTAAGAGAAGGACGGGTACATTAGTGTAAAGTGAGAAGAAAGATGGGAATCAAGGAGATGAGAGATGACAGTTGAAGCTGCATTTAACCTTTTGGAAATTCTAGTTATCAGAATCTGGAAAGAATGGGCGAGAAAATAAGGTCAAAGGGTAGAAGTTGAAGTTACACTTGATTGTTTTTGCAGTAAAAGGGTGAGACCTTGTTGTCAGTCTCGTAGCACACGCAAATTCGCGTAGTGGAGGCACCACGGGCAGAATCCGTGAAAGTATTTTTAGAAGAGACAGAGGGAAGCCATATCTGGTCGATGAGAAAGAGACTGCAGTAGGGCCTACAGGTCAGGATCGACTACATTTTAGATTATTCTTTGGATCTTGTCGAAGACACCAAGGTTAACAGCAGGGGCGCCCGACCAGATATGACAACAGTATTCAATGCATAGGCGGATGGTAGATTTGTAAATGTGCATGATGGATTCAGATGAAAAGAACTTCCTGGCCCGACACAGGGAGCCTTCCGGTTCCTTCTAAAATATTTTTTATTCCTTTTCACTCCTGTTAGCCACTTACATCTTAGTGACATTCAGCAATTGGTTAAAAATGAAATAAATAAACACTAGACGCGATATGAACAAGGGAACAAAAACAATCTGTCGTCAGAGATTAAATAGAAGGTTTAATTAAAATTTCCTTGAAGCTTAACCGGATTGACAAGCACTTGGGAAAGCCTGGATAATACAAGGGCCAAAACATTGTGATAATAATAAAAATGAGAAAGAATCTGGACGTAAGTAATTTAAAAATGTAAACAAATTGTACTATTATTCTTTATGGAAATGATCTGCTTCGTTGGATTGGAAATCTGATCTTCGGTCCTATAGAAAGTACACCGTCAACCTTAGTCACTAATCAAATTTTATCTTAATTATTATGAAATGATCGTCATTTGCATGTAATTTTACTAACGCACCACACCAGCCGCTTCGTTGAAAAATTCAGCATTTTACTTTTTGATATTAAAATAAAACTCTTTATTAATAGTATATGCAATGTTGATAATTGCCGTATCCCGACAAGGAAATAGTTTTTATTCATTGGCCGTGCAATGAGTACTCTTGTAGTTTGAAATTTATAAAACCTTTCTAAAATGAGTCTATCAAGTTTAGTAGTTGTTAACGCTCTGTCTAATATTGATTGTGTTTTTCCTTTCAAAATATTTATTTGAAGTAGTGTGGCATGTCAACATCTTCATTATGTCATTATTTTGTTTTCGAGTTACATGTGCAATCCATTTTTGTTGTTGCCGCTGTTAAAAGTACTTAGGGAATGTGGTTTCTGTTATTTGGTATAATTCTTTGTAATTCTGTACCGACAGTTCACAATATACAAAGAAGGAGAGTGCTAAGACCCCAGGTTTCACTCGACGATAGCCTTAACTAATATTTAAATTGAAAATAAATAATTATTAATGATTGTTTACCTAGTTTTAAATTACTGTTATAAATAATTATACTATAAAATACCATCTATTAAAAAAGAAAAATATAAGGACAATATTCATTACCTTTCTTAGATAACATTTTTATCGTATTTTTAAAAAAATGCTATAATTTTATGCGTAATGACCAACCATGCTACGCATATTCTAGCGAACCACCCTCATTCTATTGGTGATATTATTAGTTCTACTCAAACAACTTCTTCCCACGAACTGCTGCTTCGTGGAACTGACTCCCAAGAAGATGCCTCCCCGATCACTCCAATCTTAACCTGTTCGAGTCTCAGGTTAACCGTTATTTTCCTCACATATTCTTACAAACTGCACCTCTTACTTTGTAACACTCTACCTTGTGTGTTTCTCGGGCCTTGTACAAAGTGAAATTCATTATACAGAATTACGCATTTTTTTTCTTTCTTAACTATTTTTTAATGTTTTGTCTTTTGAGGTGTCCTTTGTAAATCTACATATTTTTTATTTATTATCTGTGAATTGACATGCTTTCTATGAAAAATATAGGAGTATGGTGTCTTATTGCCTCATCCACGGTCTGGAATAAGTACCTCCACTCATCTTTCTATACGTAAATTTAAATTTAAATTTAAATTTTAAAAATAAGTAAATTATCTTCAAGCTTTAAAATTAGTTTTAATTGATAGCCAAGGGATTCAATTTACTAATTCCAGTAGGTAAAATATCCTGGTGTATTTTAAACCGAAATTATATTGATCGGAATCAAACATTTTCTAAATTAAAAATTAAAATTAAAAATTTCAGAATTTTCCGCCATTTTTCATCGATTGTAAGCAGAAGCCAATTCTCGGTTTTAAAAAATCTTAAAAATAAAATACACCTCGCTAACACATTTTATTCAAATTACCGAATTTAAACGTACTTTAGGTTGACTTGAAACGAAAATTACATGCTTACTTCTTGAAAAATGTTTCAAAAAGGATTCCTCAATTACGGTAGCCTTGTTATCACAGCTGTCAACAAAACCTTATCAGCACCTTAGGAGCAGCCGACAACTGATGATTCTGTATCCGGCCAAAAGTATGGAAGACGAATTTGGTATAGATCTTATTCATACAAATCGATTTTTTTTATTTTTATCTATGTTAAAATTAAAAATTTAACACAGTTTTCAGCAATTATTCAATATTTGATGAAATTTTAGTTAGATTAGCTTTGTAAGCTTACGTTTAAAGATGTTTTATGAAAAATAAAAATAAAAATATTATAAAACTTTCTTTTAAAAAATTTACAATTTAATAACAGAATAAAAATAACAGCAGAGGTAACTCAATAATCTATGAAATGTTATGGTATTTATTAATTTGTATTTTTAATATCTATTTTTCATATTACTTCTAGGTACCTCTACAAATTGTGAATTTCACAATTATTAATTTTTTTAACAAAATTAAAAAAATAGGAATTAAAATGTAAAAGTTGCTTTAAATGTTTAAGAAAAGACTTGCAAAACAGGCTGTTGAATTTTATAAACGTCATGAAGAGACTTGAATCAAAATCAAAGTGCGGCTTTTGTCGTTTTCCATGTAAGGGGAATAATCCAAAACACTTGTAAACTAAAATAAATACAACCTCTATGCAAACTTGTTATAACCCCTATTGAGCATCGTACTTAAATGTACATATTTATTTACACACAAGAAAACTTTTTCTAATTATTTAAAAAATATGCGGGGTGAAAAGTTTTTATTTTTTTTTATAGACAATATAATCATCAATTCTTAACTAAAAAAACAACGGACAGCATTTCTTTAAAAGATTTTTAAAATATTTTTAAAACTTTATGAATTATTATAATAATAAAAAATGAAAACAATTCTTTAAAATTTTATTTGTAATCGAAAAAATCTTTTTTCTTCAGACTACAATGTCCTTAATTTTTATTATTTATTCCAGCAATTAAAAGCTTATTAAATTAAACTATATCAGAGTTTTATTGCATTTTTTATTTTGCTCTTCAGAGCAGATTTTTGGATAGTGACACCTTCGCTCCAAGATAATTGCATAAATTGACCCACACAAAGCGAGCGGTGGGGACGGAATCCCAAACATAGTACTGAAGAAATGTGCCCCAGACCTCTCCTCTGTCCTCTCTAAACTCTATAACTTCTGCCTATCTGCTTCCTGCCTGTTGGAAGTCCTCCTGTGTAGTTCCTATATTTAATAATTCTGGCGAACCCTCAGACCCCGCCAATTACCGCCTCATTAGTCTCCTTCCGATCTTCGGCAAAGTTTTCGAAGCCATTATCAACGCCGAGGTGATTCAGCATCTCACGACCCACAGGCTTCTCTCTGACAAACAGTACGGGTTTCGCTTCACCAGGTCTACTGCTGATATGCTAACGACCATTACCGAGTACATATGCCGGGCTCTTGGCAAGAATGGTGAAGCCCGAACCGTTGCCTTGGATATCTCCAAAGCGTCGACAGAGTCTCTTATGCAAATTGCGGAGCTACGGTATAACTGGACATCTGTTTGACCTCATCCAGTCATTCCTCTCTAACCGCACATTGATGGTAGTATTAAATGGGCATACTTCCAAAACTACCATTACCATACGAACGCGGGCGTCCGTCAAGGTTCTATCCAAGGTCCCACGCTCTTTCTGATGTACATTAATGATCTCCCCAACGCCATTAGATCCCAAGTAGGCATGTACGCCGATGACACCACAATCTACTCTCACCTCGATCAAAAACTCGGTGTGGGCGACAAAGCGAACCTCGCTGCCGAGCTTGAAAAAGACCGTAGTGACCTGGGGTAGGAAATGGCTAGTAAATTTCAATGCTTCTAAAACGAAGCTGTTATCAACTAACCACCATAGAAAATCGCATCTGCCTCTCATTAGCATGGAACAGGCTTGCCTCCCAGAAAGTAAAACACTACGCCTCCTTGGCCTTACACTTTCGGTGGACCTCAAATGGAATGACTATATCGAATCCATTGCCAAATCTGCAGCTATGAAAGTTGGCTCTCCGTGCAGAGTCCGGAAGTTTTTCCCGCCTGAATCTATCCTGCACATATACAAATCTACCAACCGCCCATATATTGAATACTGCTGCCACATCTGGTCGGATGCTCCTGCTACTCTCCTTGGGCTTTTTGACAAAATACAAAGGAGAATTTGTAACGTGGTTGATACTGACTTGGCAGACCGGCTGCAACCATTCTATCGCCGGCGTGATGTGGCTTCCCTGTGCCTCTTCTACAAGTACTTTCATGGCTTCTGCTCCGATGAACTTAGATCATTGGTGCCGCCTAAGCACGAATTTACACGAGATACTAGATTATCAATTAGGTCCCACCATTTTACAGTTAAATAGATAAGATGTAACCGTAATTTCTACTCCAACAGCTTCTTTTCTTGCGCTTCCCGCCTGTGGAATTCCATTCCACATGTCTGCTTTCCCGACAGCTACAATCTCCAGGTGTTTAAATGTAAGGTCAATAGACACATCCTATCACACTAACTTCCAATTATTCTCCCACCCCTCTCATCTACCCAACCCTCATTCTCGGTATCCTTACGCACCTATCACCCACCCTCTGACATTTCCTATATTTAACCATCCTTTCTCCACTCTATGTAGCCCCCTGCGCAGAAGTGGCAGTGAAATGCTTTGCTCGGGGTGAAACTCTTTAAAAAAAAATAAAAATAAAAAAATAATTTTAAATAAAAAAATTTGATGATTTATATTCCTCGATGAGTTCTGCGTTTAACTCAAAAAAAGATAATTTACAGAAATTAAAATTTATTAAAATTTCGTGAATTTACATGGAGGCGGGATAACACAGTTAAACAAATTTATTCACCAATATTTAAAAAAAATATTATTTCAAAAATAATTTTATTCATTTTTGAATGAGTAATGAAAGTTTCATTAAAATCCGAAAATTAAGTTGATTTTTGCGAGAATTTCCAAATTAATGTGTTTGTCAGCGAAAAAGTGAGTTACGTGAAAAATTATGTAATCGATTGTAAAGAGTTGTAAGATTTTCTCTGATTTTCTGCAACGATAACTTAATCTATAGTGGGTTGCTTATCTATTCTTTTCTCGTAGTAGTAGGATTCCGTTCTCGTGAAGGGTAATTGTATACCGTGGCAGGTTAACGGAATTTGGCCTTGTGGTAGATAGCCCACTATAAGTCGTAAAATGATTATAAAATCAAGAAAGGCAATTTGGGTATAAAATAACATTTATATATATATATATATATATATATATATATATATATATATCAATTAATGTTTTACAATTAAAGCAATTCTTGAAATAAAGGTCCAACGGAGGTTAGAATGTTCATGGCAAATAATGAGCTGAAAGAGATAAAAGGCTTAAGAATGTGAGGAGCGGAGGTATGTAAAGAATGTCTTTGAAGTAGTCGCTCCTGAGATCAGTAAGTACTTTTGAGACAGTGGAGAAGGAAAGAGGCAAGCATAGTAGCCGCTCGACTTAAATCAAGGGGAGACACTGATCACTCTCGCTTGTCTGTCTGCTGGGGTCTTGTCTGTATCCGCTTTTGATATCTGCTTTTTGGATCAAAACAGCTCGTTTTTGGATTTCATACTTGTATTTGATTTTAGGCTTCCCATTGGCTGGTAAATAAAATTCGCATAGGCTCGAGAAATGGAAATTTGATATTTAATTAATTTTTATTTTTTCATCCGGAACATCTGCGCGAATACACCTGCGCAGAGACGATTTTTGTTCATTTGCTTTCTGGTTGTTAAAACATCCGGTCTCTCGCTTTTGCTCGCTCGGTATCACTTCAAATCAAAACAAAATTTGTTTCCAAAATTTCAAACATGTTAAAACGGATTTAAAAATTTTGTAAAATAAATAAAAATTACTTTGCTCTTTCCTCTTAATAATATTATAAACATTTTGATAGAAAAGTTCGTTTTATTAAGTTTTTAACCTTTTTAAATCATACTATACTGGATTTTTGTGATGTAATGGAGGTATCGAGTCTGGAATTAGGTGTCTTATTTCTTTTTCTGCTTTCCATCGAAGGCTACCGAATTTAATGTATACTGTTATTTAACACATACAAAGAGAAGTAAAGTAGACGTATCTGCGTATCTTCTAAATATATTTCTACAAAAGAGAACCCATCATAATTTGCACTCAATGCATATTTCAGTTTTTCTGTTTGAACATACTCTTAATATGCAAACATGAAGTAGTAGATATCAATCTATTTTCGCTGTGCATCACTGCTGTAGTATTTCTGTCCTCACTCAGTACTTCACCGTTATAACCTTATATCAAACACAGCTCGATTTTCTAGGGTTCCTCACTGTTAGGGTAGTGTTTTGCGAGCCATTCTCGCTTTGATCCAGAAAATGCTAAGCAAAATGTTCCGTTAATACCCCGTTAAGTAGGCTTTGTGCTAGACTAATCTAAAAAGAGAAATTTAATCGGTAGAGATTTTTTCGACCCAAGTGTTGTTCGGCAATGGGCACATGTTTCTGGGCTATTTTTTCACGCTAAATCTAAAAAGTAAGTAAATTTTTCCTCATCACATCATGTTTTCTCAATGCGAATTTATTTCTATTTGACTTAAAATAGTCCAAAGTACACATTTAATAGTGATATACTAAGCCAAGTAGAACCAACCTTAAACGTTTTTAGGTTAGAATAATTTATCAAAGAAAAAGTATCCTGATAACTTAAAACATGCATTTTATGCCTTTTCAGTCCATAAAAAGTTTTCGTCAGCATAAATTGAATCGCCTATTCGTTAAATTTTATTCCCATGAAGTAATAATGAGTTCAAAAGAACATAAAGGCAGACCAAAATTGAACAAATCGCGTTTCAAAGGTGTTAATAAGCACCAGGATGCTAAATGGCACTGTATTAATTTTGAGGAAGACAAGATGCTGGTGGTGTTGGGAATGAGGAGGAAAAGCTTCTAGTTAGGTCTGCCTATATCGCGTTTGGCGGCTATTTTAAGCGATGACAAAGAAAATTCTAATCTTGCTCGTCGCAAATACACTGCTTAAGCACTTTAAAACCTTCATTTATCAATGTTTCTACGCATATTATGCATACTGCATGACAATACCACACCTCCGTAAATTCAAGTTACATGATAAAATCTTATGACTGTTACAAAGCATAAAGCAAAAATTATTAATAAAAATTAAAAATGCTGTTCTTGAATGACTTCTAAAGAGATTCTTCTATGAAATGTTAAAAAGAAACAAAAGTCACAAAGTTTTAAAAAGCTAAGAACATTGAGGGCACAAGGACATTTTGCAATGAGATAATTCTCATAAAATCAAGCATTTTATGGTCAGCTTATCGGAAGTGAAATAGCTTAGAATTCATTTTGAATGTTATCTGGATACTTTTTTCTTGGATGATAAATCATTTTAACATGATAATTAAATTAAATATTTCAACGATATCACTCGCATATTTAACCCTGGAACACTAAACATCAATTAAAGTTACACCGCTCCCAACCATAGGCATATCATACCCAAATTTGAAACTATAAAAAAATATTAAATATAAATCTTTATTTGAAATATTTTACATGCAGGCACTTCAAACTTTGTAATTTGAGTTAACATTAATTCGAACTGAAAAACATAATATTTATGTAAGAAAATCAAGTACTGAAAATTATAATTAAATTCTAATTAAAATGGTGTTATTTGCACTGGGTACTATATACCCAGCGCAAATAACACCATTTTAATTATAGATGTGCGTTGTGATGCAGAGGATATCGGCTCGGAACGATAAATCGGGTAGCCGGATTTGAATTCCAGTTGAATTCCTTGCATTCACTTACACACAAATACCCTTGGGAAAGGTATTAATCCATCTCTTCCCTCCAGTTATAGGTTAAATAACAGGACGGACTGGGTTCGATAGCCTTGAGTGACAACCAATCTACCGCAGAAAGTAATGGCAACCTACTGCGGGATAATCTTCTGCCCAGTCAGTCATGTCTTTATCGAGACATGATCGCCCAAGCGTGTATCACGTATGGCACTTAACTGACAGACTATATACCCATAGTTAGTGTTCTCGGGTTAAGCTGTAACATATATATGTGAATTAGGTATGTTGGCCTAACTTAAGCAAAATAGAAATTGTCTGCACTGACAAAACGTGACGTGATGGGGCAAAATAGACTTCATTTTTAGATTCAGTGGAAAGACTATATTGAATTCATTGTCAGGTCAACTGCTAGAAATGTTGTTTCACTGTGTCGTGAAGGGCACATTTTTCATTTCCATAGTCTATTTTTCATATCTATAAGTCTACCATTTATCCATACATACAATATTGTAACCCTATATGGTCCAGTGCTCCTGCTATTTATCTATAGCTTCTTTATTAAATCAGAAGAAGAATCAACAATATTATTGGCCTCAATCTAGCTTCTCGGGGTCAGTCACATCCCCACTACTGTAAGTTTGTTTCTTTTTGCCTTTTCTATAAATACTGTCATGGTAACTTTTCGGATGAGCTCGTCTCTATGGGGCATAGACGCTTAGAATTTAAGCGCAATACAAGAGTGGCGACGAGGTCCCACCAATTTACAGTTGAGTTGAATATCTGTAAACATAAATTATATGTTTCTTGTCTCACACTTCTCACTTGTGGATCTCCCTTCCGGTTTTATGCTTTTCCAGCCAACGGTAATATGCGAAAATTTATAAGCAGTGTCAATCACTATCTACTGTCCTCCAGATTACTCTCCCTCTGTATTCGCTACCTAGTCATGTTCTTTTTTCTAAATCTTCTACGTCATTAAACCTATGTGGCTTGTTGACTTTACTGCCTTGTTTGGAGTGAAGACGGTAAAAAAAAAAACATTTTCAACAGAGGCAGCGGTAAAGTGCTCAGATATGCAATACGTGTGTTGATTTCAACAACATTTTATTAATGTTTTTCTTTTCATTGTGTTCAAAAATATACAGAAAAATGTTTATCTATGCTTTCTCCTCTCTAAAACGTACACACATACATAAAGGAAATAACGTGGTTTGGGTTCAGAAATTTCGAATGCGATGTTTGGAAAAGCTATCCTTAATGTTATAGAAGTTAGTATAGTTGTCTTTATGAAAAAGTCGCCTCCAGAGAAGTAGCAGTAACACTAATCGTGACTGTCGTGTCGATCGGTGTCACAATTTTGGGGAAATTGATGTTATTATAGGTTCGGATCTAAGTTACTCTGTTTGTTACCAACTGTATTTAGTTTAACGATTTCATAACAGGAACAAATTATAGCGGAGAATTTCGATATTTAAAAGAAATAACTGCTATCTATAGAAAGATTAAATATTCTCGACAAGAGTGTTTTACTAATTCTGTATTGCAGTTCGTAATCTGGGAAAATTACGTATTGATTTGTTGCATATTGTTTACACCTATGTTTTGTTAATATCTAAGTCCTTTCTCAGATATCTATCTATGTCTCTTCATAATTAGTTAAATCTCTCTCTCTATATATATATATATCTATCTATGCGTAGGCTCATAAAACATCTACTCGCTATCACATTCTCCAAATTTCTTCTGATTGCAAAACATCATACATACATCCATATAAACCTACAAATAAACATACCCAACTATACAGGAAGCGATGAATAAATAGTCGTCTAAATTACGCTAAAATGAAAATAACATTTACATCAGCTTTAAACACATATTTATCAAAATTAAAGAAAGGTATATTGAAATACTGAAGAGTACATTTACTCAATAACATCGGAATTGGCATTAACAACCGTCTCCAATTAGCTTCAGAATTTCCTGAATCTCTTCTGGGCGGTTTCCTTGATTAATGTTAGAGAATGCTGCCATAGATCTTGCTTTTAGTTTATATTTGGCGTTAAAAAGTGTTTTGCTTGCTTAATTGGTCGGTTAAAGTTTATTGTTTTACTCGCTCGCGGTTGATTAAAAATCCCGCAATGGAACGTGCCCTGTCAAATATAGAAAAATGAAATATGAATTTTTTTAACAACCCAAATGTATACCATTGAAGATTCACAAGTTACTTAGAATGACATGCAATGACATTATTGAATTATTTAGTTTTATGCATGGCTCCTGATCGTCCCGGTCAGTGTGAGCATTCTTTTAATTAACGCTCTGTGTCGCCTAGATTAAAGACGCTCACAGATTTTTAGAAACTCATTTGGAAAAATATTATTCATTTCCTGCTCGCTTACGAAAAGTAAAAACATTTGAAAGAGGGGAAAAATACGCATATTTCTTTCAACCACGCACCATAAAACAAATTATACAAGTAATTTTTTATAAAAAATAGTTGAGAAAATCAGATTTATTTTTTAATCATCTATGAGATAGAGGTTGTAGTCAAACAGAAGAAAGAAACTATGAATTTAGGTACCTCCACTCAATTACCAAAAAAAAATAAACAGCATATCATGATGTTAAAAGTTTTATCATCAAAATGTTTATGCTATTATTAAGAGGAAAGATGAAATTTTGTTGTTATTATTTTTTAAAACAATTTTAAATCCTTTCTAACACGTTCGAAATTTTTATTAAAATTTCATTTTTTTGTTTTCTGTCAGCGATTTGCGCTATGTTTACATAAGGCGACTATTAAGAAAATCGAGTCGGTCGAGTAAAATGATTTTGGGGTGAGTAAATTTTTCTTAGCTCTCGACAACCGATCGAGAAATTTCTTTTTCCAATCTCAAAGGACATATATATGAATGTGCGTGTGTGTTTAAATCTAAGTGACGTGTATTTTATAAGAAAATTCGTTAGATTACTGCCCCAAAAACTTCATTCTTAACGCCGAGATGTGAAACTGATAATTTTCGTGTATAGCCTTTATCCATACACATAGAGGAATGCCTTCATATAAATTTTAATTTTGCTAACATACTGATACGCATAGACACGTATATACGTACACTGAAAATGCGAGATTAAAATTGTCAGTGTTCGTATTTTGTACATCGATTACATACACATTTGCCAATACGTATACTTTACATCTTAAAACAATGAATTAATTTAATCTTTTCCAGTCTTTATATATATAGAAAGGGTTTACAATTTGTATATATATATATATATATATATATATATATAAACTACGAAATCTCCACAAACATTCTCAAATGCCTGTACTAGATAACTGAAGAGATTGGTTATCCCAATGGCTTTCCATACTTAATACTTCTCGCCTTCACCCACGCGTGGTCATGTGAGACGTCACAAGCTGAAGTGAGATTTTTGCTTCCAGCACGCACGCACGTACGTGTTCACTAATCTTCCATACAAACAAAATAGACGACTACTACTATCATCCGTCTGCGAACTGCTTATGTAACCAATACAATTGTCATCTTTGATAATGGCTGATGTAAGCCGAAAGCTCAGAAAGGATTAAATAAATAACATGTATCAATATCGTGATATTCTTTCCTCTACCAACGATAAATGCTATTAAGCTTATCAGAGGGTAAATATATGTGTATATAAACAGACAATGATTTATGTACATTCATATGCATACACTATTATACATTTTACTATCCAAAATATTCCACGCACTGATTTACTCATACATTTTAAAATAATCTATTGCTTCAATACGCGTGACACATATCTAATAATAACTAAGCCTACTTCACAACATACAAGTATTTTGTTTCTTTGCTTTTTCCTTTTGCTCTTGGTCTCTTAAGAAACTTTAATAAAAGTGAAACATGTTAAATATAGAAAAGTTTCTTATTTGTTCTTTTTTCTTTGTTCTATCATCTTCTCTGATTCAGATCGCACTACTGACGTATGATGCATCATACGCTAAAAAGCAATCAATTAGAACACTCTCAGCTACTGGGCGTGTATAATAATATTCACGCTGAAAAGTCTGTCTCCTTTTACCGAGCGCCCATAGCTCAGAGGTAGAATCGCCGACTGACGCCAATTCGGTCGGGTTTCAATCCTGGGTAAAAAGCAATCGGATAACTGTACTGATGAGCTGTGATACAGTGAAACAGATCTGTCTGCGGATGATTATATATATATATATATATGATGGACTCCCTTATCGTAAACGATAAATGACGATCAGCAGTGAAATTATGCATGGCATGTTTTTTCCTGCATGCACTTGTGTTGGTCAGTTGCTTGTGTGACCAGTTGCTCGTGCGGCACAAAGCACAATTTCTTCATCAAAACAACATAACCCCTACAGGTGCACTGTATGCCACACATTAAGTGTTGTGATGTGATGAGATGAGCGCATGTTATATTATCATGGAGTTTGACCACCTCGGGGCCATAAATACATTGGTTAGTGCATGGTGGACCACAAAATATACATAAGGGGCTTTGATATCAAAGTTTGTCGTCTCTGGTACAAAGACTGGTCGCTTGTAATTACCTATGATGAGGTTGCTCAGGCACACACAGAGCACATATTCACAATGTCCTCCCACACATGCACACACAAGCACACACGTACGCATGCAGTATAGTCACATAACAAACACGCACACTCAGGCACACACGAAAACCTGTTAGGGTCCCATTCATAGATGGGACCCTAACAGGTTTTACCACTCCAGGTCATCAGAATTAATCTGGCAATATGGGCATTTAAGGGTAACTCCACATTTCCCAAAATTCAAAATAGTAAATTTAGAGCTACACTACCGGTTGCAATTTATATGCCATATCAAAGACAATTTATATATATATATGTGTGTGTGTGTGTGTGTGTGTGTGTGTGTTTTCGACATTTTTATGAGTTCAATTAAGATTGTTTACTTCTAATGTTCTTGGTAAGGATGCGAATCTAATGCTCTTTTCTTTTTATTCAAATTATTTATATCTTCCCAAATATATTAAACGGTTATATTTTAACTATAATGACTGCCGAATAAACAAAAGATGAATGACTACTAGGACAAATAACTCTACCAGAAATACCGTTAGCTGTTCGGACTTTAACAACAAAAACGAGCCAACTAAAAAAGATAAAACTTGACAAAGATCCAAGCGACCTTATGAGGCAGACGCTGACATAACTGGTATTTGTCATATGCGTAAGATTTCTTTCACTTTTTTCTTCAGCTTAGTTTTCTTGCATTTAAACATAGCAGCTTTTGAAATATATGCAACAGTCGATAGTAGCAAAAAGTATTAGCAACAGAGCTTATCGATCCACGGTCCTACTTTTTTTAAAATTATATTATTCTGGTGTCTTTGCTCAAAACGTGTTTGACATGTAGAAACGTTATTCGCCAGTTGTTCATGATGTAATAAAAAAAAAACAAAGAAAAATCTACGGAAATTATATGAGGATAGTAATTCTAAAAATCAAAGTAGCATGATACAAACTAAGAAAAAAAGAAGAGGTTTTACTGCGTATAATCGAGTGAAAACGAAAGGGAGGTTCTGAATATGTTATCGAATTATATTTTAAAAAAATGTTGCATTATATCAGTGTGACGATTCTTTTTTGCACGTCACTGCACTAAACTGTGATTACATTCAAGGTTGGTTGTATGCGTATACATCCGACTCACTATATTCACAGGTTAATCTCAATATTAGAGCTGTGATCAAATTCAACAAAGAATAGTGACAAATGCGTTTCAAGACACTGGCTAGGAAGTAGCAAAACAATACAATTTGTACCGCTTACAGTCAGTGTCAATTTTCTTTTGCAAACCTGTGACAAGTCCAGTTCTCAGTCTATGGCCTGCATATTCCTATCTTGCAACAACTTAAACTCTTCTAGGTAACCCTTAATGTTTCACGCTGGGTAATAAAAAACTAAATTTCTTGATTATAAGAATATAAAATGCTGTAATACCCCTTCTTTTCGGCACCTTGGTGTCTATTAGCTATCCCGTCTCCTATTGCTTCAACCGTTTTTTTTTTATTTTGAATCCAAATTACCTAACAATAACCTGTACGGTTTCATGCCTTCTGCTCCGATGAACTTAGCTCACTGGTGCCCTCTATGTATAAATTTACTCGAGCTACTAGATTACCTGATATATTTTCTTTCCTCCTAGTTCCATAGCCGAAGAAATCCTCCCAAATGATAGCAGTGCGCAGGCATAGAATAACAACCCCGGTAGATTTATGGTGATTTCTCTGCTCTTTTTTCCTCTAAAGGGTATTTCTACTTTTCCCCATCTTTAGCAGTGGGAGTGAGGGGTTAGGAGTTACCTGCGCTTCCCTAGTGTACAGTCCTTCGTTAGATAACCAGACTGTCAAACACTCCCAACAAACTATTCGCTTGGTGTCTAGATTTGGTTTCTGTTTATTACTTTTAGGTGAGTTAACCCTTTTACTACAACTCGTACTCGATCGATCATGTCCTCACTGTTATCTTCCACTAAGAACTGGTTTATTTTTCCCCCTAAGGAGCCATACCATCCCATGTACGTGCCCTTGAGAAAACTCACGCCTCACAGTTTGTGACTCCTTTGTGTCACTGTAAATGCTTCTGCAAGCATTGTGGGGGCTGTCCTAGATGTATCTGTTTTTACAAATATGTTTCCAATAACGGTGGTATAATACTCCGCCGGTTGGGTTTAGATGACTTCTTTTTATCTCGGTATAGCGTCCTTAAATCATATTTTGGCCAAGTTTAGAACTCTACTAACTAGTTCTGACAACGTTTTTCTCTCACTGTGTCTAATTCGAACTAATTCACTGGAAGTATCAGCTGCTCTTACGTATTCTCTGTATCGAGTTGTTAGCTGTTGTAAGAGGTGCGTCCAACTGGCTGAAGAATTTTAGGTATAAACTTATATATTCGGAAACAGTACCATCTGAATAATCATAACCAAAGCTGACAAACTTTACCGAACTTGCATTTAAATTCTAGCTTCTATCCAAAAAACGTTTTTACTTTAAAGGTTCTCTTTTGTCACGTTGTTTTACTTTCACAAAACCATTTTTTTAAAGACCTTTATTTTTCGACAATTGTCTCTACTCGTCTTTGCACTTTAAATTTATTTACTTTTCAACGGTTCGCTTGTTTTTCTCTTTTGATTTTGCACTTCTACGTCATGTTTCCTTTTATTTTCATTTTCCAGTTCTTACTTATTTTATTTCGGCAACAATTTAGGGTCTAATCCTGGTCACGGTACCAAATGTGAAGATGCGTTTCTGCACACTGTTGGACAAGCTCTGATGAAATTCAAGGTCGGCTGTATGCGTATGCACTCAGCCTACTATGTTCACAAGTTTGCCTCAATATTAAAGCCGTGGTCGAATTCAAGAAAGAATAACAACAGATGTTTTGCAAGACATTGGCCCAGAAATAGCAAAACAATACGATTTCTTACTTAATGGACAACGACATCTTTTGGCATAAAAGAAGAGACTCTAGCTACCTCACCAAATTTCGGCCACGGAAAAAAGGCCATAACATCCACTGCCTGACCGTGTCAGTGACTCCCGACTTACTGCTGGTTTTTCACAGACTTATATTGATAATAACTGCTGAACCCACCACCCCTGTCCGTTGACTTGTGTTCCACCAACATGAAAATCGAACAACCTATTCAGCTTTTTAGTGGTCCGGGCAGGAACGCTTGTTTTATGGCTATCAAAAATTACTAACAAAATTCTATGTTTGCCAATTCCAAGGCGAGTTGGAGAAAAGATTCCTGAATAATTATGTTCATTAAATTGACTCTATGATGGGCTGAAAACAAAAATTTCTCTCAACTCCCAGTCGTTAAATTGACTTAAAAAGAAAAATAATCGATCTTCTTATATCCTAAGGAGGTGTGAGTAATCGTATTGCTATATCTGTATTTAGAGTTTATATTATATTTTTTCTGTATAGATTCCTGTTCTCTTTTTTTATTATTAACTAGAAACTTACATTATTATTATTATTATTATTTTATATGCTCGTGCAAGAAGATAATGGCTCTCTCAACTTCCTGAATCTATAAGAAATGTTAGTCTCTTTATTATCGTTCCCGGTTCTTTACGAGCTAGTACAACAGTACAATATTTTCAATAACAGAAAAGACAGAAATTACAACAAAGAGAGGTGGGGTTTAGATCGCAATAGTCGCAGAAGTCATCAGTACAAATATTAATCGAAGAACACGCGAATATTACACCTTGAATGCTTCTATTATTTAATTAAATAGACCCCTTCAAGCCATGGACCATTACATAATTGAGAGTGCTACAGCAGTGTCACACTCTCCACAACATTGCTCATATTTCATTCTCAGTACCTTTTTGTAGAATCACATCTCTGTTGCTTTAAGTCTTCTCTCCATACTGTGTTTTCCAATATTCAGTCATATAGGTGTATTTTTATTACATAAACTGTCTAATACCGTTTTCTTTGATTTTAATGAAATTTTCCTATCTCTTGATACATTTCTAGCTTTCTGAACAAATTTTTAACTGTTCTGATCCGGCTTCAGATTTGTGATTAACATTTTCCATCTTTATTTATAACACGTTTCGGATAGTTAAATTTCTGTACTTGCTTCATTCTGAAGTCTCCAATTCGTGACTCGAATCTTGGCAGCCTCTCGTATAACAACCACTTTTGTCGTTTTATTCTACGTTCACTAGAAGTCCCTGTAGTCTTCTTTCTGAGTCTGATATCAATATCATGTCTTCATCGAATCTCATGCTGTTAATATTTTGTGGTCACCGATAATAAATTCGGTAGAACTACTAGTTCTCTTAGGATCAACATGCTGTATTAGTCAGTTAAGTGCCATACGTGATACACACTGAGGGGATCATGTCTTGAAAGAGACATGACTGACTGAGCTGAAGATTTTCCCGCAGTAGGTTGCCATTAAATTCTGCAGTAGACTGGTTGCCAATCAAGGCTATGTAACCCAATCTGTTCTGCTATTTAACGGAAGGGAAAAGAGACGGATTCATAAATTTACAAAGGTATTTGTACATATATGAAGGCAATGAATTCAACTGATATTCGAACTGTGCTCTCCGATTTCTCGTTCTGAGCTGATAACCACTGCGCTAGAAACACATCTGAACTAGCTTTATAGTATGTATAAATTTGGTTAATAAATGGTACTCTCAGTAAAACGTTACATAAGTACAATAGTCCTAGTGTAAGCAATGTAAATCACGATAGCACTTTACCCCGGGCTAACTACAGGAAATTTCGAATTGAACCCTTTAATTATTTTATATTGTTTTCGCCTCACTGCCCATACCTTAGGGACATTTCGTCTAGTTCTTTTTCATTGCTGCTCAGTTATTACTAGCCTCGTTTCTACTGAGTTCAGGTAAACATTGGTTGAAACAGGGATTGCAATCAAATGACTATTTCAGCAAATCTACGAAGAAGGATTTTAGGCTATTTTATTTTTGTCATCCGTTCTGACAAGGAGCAATATAAGGATATATGGATGGACCTAGTTGGCCTCTCGGCGACTCTATAACCACAATCAATCATGAAGTTCATGCTGACGATTATCATTATTATTATTCAAAAGCGCGTCTAGAAATTGATCGATACTATGGGAAACAGAAGTGAGTCAGTAAAGAAGCATAACGCTGAAATTAAATAGAGCTCGACATACCGAGGCCTCAAACTACTCTATATGAGAGCATACTATTTAATTAATGAAGAAAGTAATTCACTTTTCGTAAATTTTTCCCCAAAGTGATGTTGATTTTTTCAGCAGTTTCATCTTCGCCCACTGCGGGAGTTTAAATGACGGAATTCCATTATCATCGGCTACCCTTGTAACACCTTGAGCTTGCGTAGGGTGTTATAAAATTCCATATATATAAAAAAAGATTGTCGACTACATGATAATTACGTGGTAACGTATGAAATTTTTAGTTGTGGCTGGTTCTTGAACACGCGAAGTTTATTTAGAAAATTATATATATATATATATATATATATATATATATATATATATACTAGCAGTATAGTCCGGCGTTGCTCGGGTGTAATGAAAGCTTTAAAACGAATCCATGGTCCTGGCACGAAATACTAAAAAGCAATAGTTGTTTCCAGTTAAAGCGAAACCGTAGACTAAAACAAAAATGAATGGATGTAAGTCAAATTTTGATTTCCTGGTATTGATATCAATTAAGTTTTTTTCGTCGTAAACTGAATTTTAAAGGCTAAATAAGTCCTCTGAGTAAATGGTATCATGGCTGAGACTAAGAACTACAATTATACCTACTTAATGCCAAACCTGAAGCAAAAACTAAAACGGCTGAAAAAATACAGAAATACAAGCAGACACACACACACACACACACACACACACACACACACACACACAAACATCTTGCCTTTTATATATATATATATATATATATATATATATATAGTATCGATTTTCTGCACTATTGTAAGAACTGCAACCTTGAAACTTCTGAATATCGTTTCTTATGTCTTTGTCTATGAGTATATCAAATTCTTCTATAACCCGATTTTTTTGATTATCGATTTTCGATATTTATCGGGGGTACCTCGACAAAAAATCTAGCTAAGAACACTTGCAGGCGCTTATACTACAACTGTGTAAATTTTCAAGAAAATCGGTTCAGCCATTTCGGAGTCTATAGGTACACACACATGCAGACAAAGTTTCATTTATATATATATATATATATATATATATATATATAAAACGCCCATAGCCCAGGGGTAGAGTCACCGACTGACGCCATTTCAGTCGGGCTTCAATCCTGGGTAAAAAAGCAATCGTAGTCTAACCGTACTGATGAGCTGTAATACGGCGAAACAGATCTGTCTGCGGATGAGAATATATATATATATATATATATATAAAACATAGTTTAACGGTATGCTACATTAATGGATTAAATTCATAAATATCACGGACAGAGCGTACGTAAATATAAAAGTTGATAACAGTCTTATTTATTTTAAACGCAATCGTCAAGGTAAGAATTAAAAGGCACTATGCAGACTTTTTTGGCTATCAACGCGCTCTGTCGTCGTGAAGTTAAAGAATGTTAGATCTAATGACAGTTTACCGGAGGGGAACGCAGATTCGAATCCTGCTGAAGTGTGCATATTTTCTGAAAGATTTCTCGAATATTCAGGCTGGTAGATAAAAATAAATACTGTTTAAGAAATACACGGAGTGTCTACTCATATACGAGTATCTACAAAAAATAATGTTTAATATATATATATATATGTGAGTGTGTTTTTACATTTGAATAGATTTTTAGTAGTAAAAAACGTAATATTACCGAGGAATAAGGATAAAATTGAAACTAAACTTGATAAAATCTGGGACGAAACCGATCGTTTATTTAAGATTTTAGTATAAAAATGTCATCCAAATTTCGCTCATATATATATATATATATATACACGCTGTGGTGAAGCGGATATAGACTTAGAATGAGAAATCGGAAACCGAATTCAAATTCCAGTTAACTTCACTTACGTGCAAATACTCTTGGGAAATGTTACTAATCCGTCTCTTCTTTCTCCAGCTATGAGATAAATAGCAGGACAGATTCGCGTCTATATCCTTGGTGACAATCAGTCTACAGTAGAAAGTAATGGTAACTACAGGAAAATATTCTGCTAGTCAGTCATCTCTCTTTCGAGATATGATCGCCCGAGCGTATATCACGTATGGCACTTAACTGTCTACTGTATGTATATACACTACCGGCCATAATTATTTGGCGACCCCAGTTTTAAAAAATGTATAGTATTTTTAGTATTTATTGCAATTAGATAATTCTAAATGTAAATAGAATGGTTCTTTTGTTATTATTACTTCGCAAAATTTTACAAGGCAGCCAGAAATGCTTTGCTTCGGCTATCCAATAAGAAGAAGAGACTAGTATGGGGAAGAAAGCACAAACACTGGACATCAGAACAGTTCATTTGATGCACATTGTATTGTGCAGTAACCATCCTATTTTTATTTAGAATTATCCTCTTGGCTATAAGTACTAAAAATAGTATGAAATACATATTTTTCTTTAAAAAAACTGGGGTGGACTAATAATTATGGCCGGTAGTATATATATATATATATATATATATATATATATATATATATATATATATGAACATGTTACGGAAATTAACGAATTTTAACGAAACTTGGTTATAAGCAACCGACAATTTGTAATGAATTATTTTGAACATTATTTTTACCGATACTCGTATTTAAGTAGATATTCTGTTTTTAATTAAACAGTATTTTTATATTTATATCTACCGGCCTGATTATTTACGATAAAATTTTATTACGAAAATGTGTGCTACCCAGCATGATTCGACATATATATATATATATATATGTGTGTGTGTGTGTGTGTGTGTGTGTGTGTAAAATTAAGACCTGAATCCGACATTTTTTCTTATTACTTTATTTTTTGGGGTTTCACCTACTATACCGTTTACAAGCGGGTGTACCGGCTAATAACGTTAATAGTAATAAGAAATAATTTCCTATAAACAGATCCGTTTAAAACAATACTTGTTCCAGATGATTTACATTTTGTAAATTTAAATCCTCTGTACAACCAACAGCAACATTGCCTGATGATGAGAATGTATCTCGAAACCTAGAGTACTCAAAATAATAAAAGCTTGAGTACTCTTCCCCTGGAATTATATATATATATATATCTGAAAGTGTGCAGGAAAGTGAATCGGTGTGATACTGTTCAAACATGAAACAATTTATTGTTTTTGTTGCTTTTAGAAACTGTGTTTTGTAGAACATGCCACTATTGTTTCAGATATAAATATGCCTTCAAGTCGACTAAGAATCAAAATCAGCACGCTTTTCTTGGCATTCCACCCGATTATTTTTGACGATATAAACTTTTATAAACGACAAATCATGCGCTCGTCGACTAAATATGTTTGCGTTGATTCCGGTCTACTGTCAGCAAACTATCAAATTTATTTCGTTTGATGCGTGACATCCTCCGTCCAATTGCTGGCTACATGGTTACAACACTGAGCCTTCTATTAAAAGAATAACAGTATAGTCTTTGATTTTCTAGTATTCTGCAGGATAATCTTTTGAAAAGAAAAATATCTCGTGTAACAGTTTTTTTTAGTTAATTTATTTTTCATTTACTCCTTGAAATAGACAGCATTCTTCATCGATACGAGGTACAGCTTTGATGTACGCGTATTATCTAAGCTGTAACTTGTGTAGATGAAGAAGGCTGTTCTATCAGATAAGTCTCGATTTCCCCTGAATAACTAGGGCGGCAGTTGACGCGTGCGACGTAATCATGAAGAATTAATGACAACATGATATCGTGTAGGAAAATAAGAAGCCATTTAAAATAAACTAAGGTTTTTGGGAACATACTGATATATAAATAAAAGAAAGAAACCCTCGTTTCTATTATTAATTGGAAGTTACTTCGTTGAGTACGACATATATCACTCTCATATACTGGTAATACAATAAGTATATTAGCTGTTATTTTGAAACAATATTCAAATATTTAAGTTTGGAGCGACACACACACATTTCGATATATAATATAATTAATTGATATTTGACACACAATTTTACATTTAACCATTACATGACTTGACTTGAAAATAATTATAGTTTCAAGTGAATTTGAGACCAAGTTATTACAACGTTTAATCATTTGAGGCAAGACTTCTATTATCACAGTGTCTGATATTTAACAGCAAAATTAACTGAAACGCACACAAAAAAGAATAAAAAAATGAAATCGTTTAGATTTTATACCCAAAACCCATATAAAAACAATCTTTAAAACGAAATTACCCAGTGTCTGTCGTTTGTACGCATGTGTAGACGCATCAACGTAAATACAAACTTGAAGAAACGTCTCAAAAGAAAAGCTTTTTTCTAACTGTTACACAGCCTGATCTTAAAATGTAAGAAGAAAAACATCATGAACTCACTTAGTCATACCACAAAGTTTTTCTCGTTTCAATCCGTCTTGCACATATCCACCATCTTCCCGTGCATTGAATACCGTTGTAATATCTGGTCGGACACCCCTGCTATTCATTTCGGGGTTCTCGACAAAAGGAGAATCTGCAATATAATTGATCCAGACCTGGCAACTGACTCCTGTCATGATCTCATCAAGGAAATGAGGCTTCTTTCTGTCTCTTCTAGAAACATTTTCACAGCTTCTGCTCCGACGAACTTAGCTCGCTAGTGCCCTTTCTACACGAATTTACTTAAGCTACTAAACTGGCAGCAAAGTCACATTTTCTACAGTCAAAAAAATCAAATGTATCCGTCAATTCTACTCCTTCAGCTTCTTTTTTCACACTTCCCGCTTGGGGAACTCCTTACCGTATACATGCTTACCGGATAACAACAATCTCAAAGAGTATAAATGCAACGTCAGTTGCCTTCTCTTGTTTTATTGATTTCTATCCATTCCCCCATATCCATTGTATCTTGTTCTTCTTCTTTTATGCTTTACTCTCAGGCAACGCTCTGCAAACCACTATTCCTATTTCTCTTATCCATTCTCTGACACCCCTTGAAACCTGTCCCTCTTTCTCTTCGCTCGCTTATGCAGCCACCCTACGCACGAGTGGCAGTACTGCCTAGCTTGGAGTGAAACAATTATATATATATATATATATATATGTGTGTGTGTGTATGGATAAGCTACTTTAAGACCGATTAGTAGATATCGATCGAAAGTAAGTGAAAAATTAATCTCCATATATTACACTGACCAACGTACTTTTTAATGATTAAGTTTTAATTTTTGTAACTAATCTGATGTCGCTGTTTTCTAGAAAATATTCTCAGTTTTTGCATATCACGCTGTTTTTGTATTCCAACAGTAATCTGGAACCATGTGAGTTACCGCCTGTTTATAACTTTAATGTATTTATGAAAGTGTTCGCCATTGCTCGTCGCTCACATCACATAGATAAGAAAATTTTGTTAAGGAAATTAATCTTCAAGCTTATGTTGAATAACTAAAGATGAAAACTTTTAAGCAATATTTATAACAGGTGCTTGTCATACTTAGGCTTTTGTTTGCCCCACGACAGACGCAAAGGATTCGCATTTTTTTAATTTGTGACAGTCATTAAATTTGTAAAAATCTTTGTTTATTTTAGCTTTTACGTTCTATTAAAACAACAGCATTTATTACGTCATAACTCAGATCTAGAAATTTTGTTCATAAATCCTTGAAGCAAACAGAAACTACGTTACAAGCTTTGGGAAATTATTTCATCAAGACGCGTTTGATATGAAGTGAAAGAAAGAGTTATTCTGCCCACTGTTGGTTTAAGACATGCTTTTCATCGATATTGAAGTAGATAGACTAAACTATTGCCCGGTTCACACTCCACCCACATCTATTGAGCAGGTGAAGAGGCTCATCCCTTGTTTCCTGTTTAGGATGCGGTTTCCGGTTTTCTCTATTCCAATCTTCTCACTCTTTTTTTTCAATTGGAGTAGATAGACTAAACTATTGCCCGGTTCACACACCACCCACGTCCATTGAACAGGTGAAGAGGCTCATCCCTTGTTCTCTGTTTAGGATGCGGTTTTCGGTTTTCTCGTTTCCAATCCCTTCAATTTTATGTAGTCCCCTGCACATCAGTGGCGTTACCGCCTTGCTCGGGGTGATATGATTGAAAACAAATGTACTGACTAACAAGATTTTCTACAACCAAGGTTAGTATTTAGCTTTGCTATCTCACAACGCAGGGGACATTTTTATTTTGTATATCTTTCTTTTTTGATGATGTCGAAGTATAACCATTTTCCAATGCTTAACTATGTCGAATTGGAACTATTTACTAATGTTTGACCATGTTGATGCTTAACAATTTTTAATACCTGACCATGTCGAAGCTTGATGATTTTCCAATGATTGACAATGTGTAAGTGTAACTATTTTCCAATGCTAGACCATGTCAAAGCTTTATAATTTTTGAATGCTAGATCATGTTGAAGTGTAACCATTTTCCAATACTTGATCATATCGAAGTGTAAGCATTTTTCAAGGCTTGATCATGTCAAAGTGTAACAATTCTCCTCTATATCTGAATAAATCTAAAACTGCTAATATGCATTTATGTAGCACTAAAAATCACAAAATGACAAATAAGGATTTCTCCAAATAAATTTATATTAAGGAATAATGTACTCTTTTGGTTCCTCTTTGAACTATCCAAAAATAGCCGACATTTGTTTCGGCAATGAGGTATCTCAATCATTTCATGACAGTAGGTAAAAACCATTGTACGGCAAAGTACCGTAATAAGCCTGTTACGAGAAGTTACCAACTTGCATTAAATTATTGATTTTCAGCCTTGAAGCAAAACAGTCTAATGACTCCTTACATATGTATAAATCGCTTGCCAAATCATTCAGTTTTTCCAGATTACAGTTTGTAACAATTTCTACTAAAATATGTATTCTTATTGTGATTAGACATATAATTTAATGCATAGAAAACGCTTTACTTCTAATGAAGGCAATTGTGCAAAATAAGTATGGGTATTTTATCTAAAACAAGCAGTGGGAAAATTGGTAAAAGCAGGTGTATGTAATTCAGTTTCTATTGATTGTTTTAATTATAACCAGAAGTCTTTGTGAGCAAATGTAAAAGACAGTTATATTTTTCTCGTGCTTTTATATTAGCAGAATTCCGAATGATAATCTCTTTCTAGCGCCCTTCGTCGACTAGCATAAATGTTCGACCCATGGCTTCCGCACTTGATGCAATGCCCAGGATTTGACCTGACCACTAAACTATTTTGAACCTAAGCCAAGCATGCTCTTCTAACGCACTCACTAACGTTCATCATTTGGCTTGGTACAGCAAAGCTTTCGTAAATACAGCAAAGTAATCTGGAAATTTCAAACAGTTTGTTCAATTTACGCCTATTCTGCTGATTTATAGAGATATTTTAAGACATTAATCTGAGAAGTAGAAATAGAAATACAGTATTTCCGTATTAACATTACCGTTTACGTTTTCAACTGACTTGAAGTAGAGCCACTACATCAAATCAATAGCTACATTTATTTGAGTCACTGTGTCATGCCAGAATATTTTTCACGTGAAATCTATTTTGAATATTTACAAATCTATCATTTGCCTGTGCATTGAATACTGCTTCCATATCTGATTTAGTGTTCCTGCTATTCATCTCGAGGTTCTTTACAAAAACAAAGGATCACTTATAAAGTAATCCATCCTTACTTAGCATCTTGAGTTCAGCAAAGTTCTCACTACTTGACGTGAATTCCTTCTGCCTTTTCTACAAATATTTTCAAGGTCTGACGAGTTTTTTCCATGGTTCCGCGACTACATGTGTTTAAGGGTGTCAATAGAATGGCATCTAGGTTTGAAATGTTTCCTGTTGAAATAGCTAAATACAACCACCAACAATTGTACCCCAACAATGTCTTTTGTTCGCACTTCCCGCCCGTGGAACTCTCTTTTATTGACTTGCTTGCCTGATAACTATTATCTTCAAAATTTCAAATGTAACATCAATCGTCATCTATCTTTTTACTTTTCTCAATCCTTGTTATACTCAGTCTTTTCCCTCACTTTCACTCCCTGTAAGCCCCTGTGTACTAGTGGCATGCTCGCCTTATGTGAAATGATTAAAAAAAATCATTAGCCCCACTCTTACATTTTTCAATCAATTTTTAATATTATATTCCAGAGACAGCACAGTGAAAATATATGGGTTTTCTTAAATATATTTATACGTTTTATATAAAACTGGCGTTATCTAAAATATCAACGTTAAAAAATTTCACCATAGAAAAATAATCCGATTCGAATTTTATCATTGTGTCATAAAACAAAAATATGGCATAGTACGCAAATATGGGTGTCATGTTTAAAACCTGCGAATGTAAAGTAACCAAAAACAACTCTTAAATCTGAGCGACCAGAAAATAAATTTAAATCATATTGGCCAGTCTTTTGTAAGTACAAGAATGTTTATACGCTTCGTGAATTTAAGTTAAGCATTTGACAGAAAGGAATGCCTTTTATTGTAATCAATGGCATCCATCTTTGGGTTATGGTTAATATTTAAATTTTAAATTTTATTTTACTTGCTGGGAAAATATTAGAAGAAAACGGGATATTAGTCAAATTAATTGAATCGAGGCTGCTGTGTGTAAAAAAGGCAGATTAATACTGCTCCTATCTTCAGGACTGTTATGTGAGCATCCTATCTAAATACACATCGCGCCAACAAATCATAATTTATTGATGATGCAGAACACCGTGGTTTGTGCGTGTCGGTGGTAAATAATGTAGATAGAGGACCTTTGAAAGAATGCATATATTCATTTGTGTAGGCCTCTGCCTCGATTGTCAACGACGTGGTTTCTTTTTAACATATCAGTCTGCATCCTTTTCTAAATGATAATATTTGCTAAAGTAACATTATAAAAGCAATGATTACTAAAATATTTTCTCAGCCCAGTATTTAATGAAGGAAGAGCGATTCTTATTGGGTGCTTCCATTATTTGACTCTTTGCCTGACTAATTATGGTAAATATTTATCTTTAATAATGCAAAATTGTACGGAGATTTTTAGATCTAAAAATAAACAATCGCTTGTTTGGTTATAGTTTCATATATGTTTATAGCTGTCAAAGAATTTTAAATTATGTGTCTGAACATTATTTTTGATCGACACTCGTATTTAAGTAGATAAATAATAAATATGATAAGAACCTGCGAACCCTATTCATAGATAGGAGTCGCAGGTTCGAATCCTGCCAAATGACACGTATTTTCGTAACAAAAATTTATCGTAAATAATCAGGCCGGTAGAAATAAACATATAATACTGTTTGATTATAAACAGCATATCTACTTAAATACGTGTATCAATAAAAAATAATGTCCAAACAAATAATTTCAAATTGTCGGTTTCTTTATAACAATTTCATTAATCTTCGTTAATTTCCTAAACATGTCAGCGAATGTCAACACATACACACAAAAATCCACTTAAACAAATTTAGTAAAATTCAAGCAAGATATCTCCGTTTACATTTAGGGCGTATTTTTCAATCTTATGATAGGCTGAATATCGAAAGCAAAATTGTAGATGCTTATACCTTGCGTGCATATGTTAATTTAAACTGTCCCTTTACTAAAAATGCAAACAAAATATTGTCTGCCGTAGCAACAACACTCAGAATTAGTCTCACAATAAAAATATATGTTTCGGCTTTGAATAACCCGCAAAAGTTTGATAAGCTGTAAAAACAAATAAATCAGTTAGCATTGGCTTATGAGAAAATATTTGTTACTAAACACATTTCGGTCTTCCCTGTCTGGAAAACTAATTTACGCAGCTAATTTTTAATATGATAAACAAAGACACACGTTAGTAGAGTTCTTAAAGCTTTCATTAACCAGTTAGTAATGATAATACTCGTGTCCTGTATGATGTTATCAAAGTGTGCCTGCAGCAAATGTGCTATTATGATACTGAATTGTAAGGGATGGCTTATTTTCGTGCAGTGATCAATCTAATCGCATTTGGCACATGAAACATTGGAGTCTGAGATTAAAACATGTAAATCAAGCTCAATTCTATCAAAAACTTCTTTTCCGTTCTGATGCCATATTACATCTTAAAATATTTAAATCAATACCAAGATCATTAAAGTAGCTGAATATGTATACATAGTATGCAGATATTTATACAGTTGAGTTTAAATTGGCACAAGGCAAGAACTATTGAGGTACACAACGAGAATAGTAATCTAGAGTAACAGGTACATATTTTATAAATTTCTGCTTAATATAAGAACGACTCAACGTAGAGTAGTTGAAAAAATGAATGCACAACGAGGATAGAAATCTCAAGCAATTGGAATATGTTTATGCTAATTTAGGTACATCCACTAAATTTTCGATATCTGATTTTAAAATGAAATTTTTGAAATAAATAACTCATATTTTAGCTTTAAATTTAGCTTTAATTGAAAGTCAAGAAATTAAATTTCGTAATTTTAGTAAACAAAATACACTGGCGTATTTTAAAGCGAAATGATATTGATTGGAGTCTAAAATTTTTCAGATTAAAAAAAAAAATAAACGTACTGCCATTTTTTTGATTGATCAATAGTGTAAACAGTAGTCACATTTCTGTTTTAAAAATCTGGAAAAATAAAATATACGTCGCTGACATGTTACTGAAGTCAATTTTTTAAATTAAAACTTACCTTTATCTGATTTGAAACAATTTTACTTGCTTACTGTCTGAAATATTCGGTAAAAGTTTTTATCAGTTACGGTAGTCCGAGTATCAGTGCTTATCTCAAGTGTGACAGATTTAATGACAACCGGAAGCTGTCAAGAAGGATAAGGCGACAAAAATATACGAATGTAATTTTTTATGTAAGGGAAGACAACCATGGAATCACGTGACCTTTTAATGATAAATGTCACGTACGGCCACCCGTACAAATAAAGATACGGGCAATCAAAATGCACATAATTAAAATGTTTTTATTATTTTAAAAATTGACAAGGTCAATCATTTGTATTAAGCTTTTAAATTTTTGATTAGTAATTGTAGTCTTCATGCATTCATTACATACCCTAGCCGGCCCAATAGAGGAAGAAATTTAACAATAATTTTGAAACTTTTTATATATAATTTTTATATATAATTAAAAGATTTAAAAAAAATTAAAATAATTCTTGTAAAAATGAACTATTCATTGAATTTTTTTTTCAGACTATGATATGCTTAATTTATATTGTTCATAAAAGCAATCAGAAGTTTATCCACATAAAAATTTGCATAGTTATTGCATTTTTCGCAATTCGGACCTATTTTTTAGAAAGTCGGGGACTATTGGAGAAAAAAGAACTGTTGATTAGCATTCCACAATGACTCCTGAATTTAATTATATTAGGCTTATTACTGCCCGTTGCCGAATTTTTAAGCATTTCTGGAAATTAATTGGTGGGAGGTAACATATGTAAAAGAAATATTTTTACCAACATTTTATACAAAATAATTATTTCAAAATTGATTTCTGTCAATTATGAATAAGTCCTGAAATTTTCCTCAAAATCCGACCATAATTTGATTTTTGCAAGAATTTCCAAATTAATGTGTCTTTCACGGTCAAAAAAGTGCATTGTGCAATATTACGTTTTTTTGTACTTAATAAACGTTGCGTCAATTTATGTCTCGCTCTGACGTAAGAAAAAAGATTTCTACAAAAAATTCGAACGTGTTAGAAATAACTAAAAAATTTTAAAAATAATTAAAAAATGCTTTGATCTATCCTTTTAATGATAATATAAACATTTTACCGTTTACTGTTTTTTCAGCGATTTTGTGGAGGTACCTATACTAGTTTTCACAGAATCTAATGCCCAAGAACCATTCAAGGTAAAAAGTTAGTGAATATGTGAGATATAAACTTAAGAAAACGGAGAAGTAAGAAACGATTATGACAATATAAAGCATGTATCCTCACGGAAGACTGTTGCCAAAGTAGCATTTCTACAGAAAATGCTTTCTTAGTGAAAATTTATTCTCATCAATATGATACAAACGAAATCAGGAAAATTCAACTCTGTCGATCTTGTTAGGCCCACAGGGACTTAGCTAAAAAAGTCGGTTGTAGCTGAAAACTTCTTTTTCTGTCTTCATTTCATTAAAAATAATAACAAAATCATGAAATCAACGAAGTCTTAATGAATTCCGCAGTAAGGATATAAAGGCCTGCTTTCAGTCAACGTTCTGATGATGATTCTTAATATCAGTGTATGCGTTATTTAGATGAGTTAATATTCTGGATAGATGTGTACATCTCCACAACACCTCATCCCTTTTAGATATGCACTTTCTTTAGTCGATACTTTTTCCGACATGGTTCCACTTCCAATGTTTCGATCACATTACGTTTTAGCTTATGCTGACGTTGTATTGGAATATTAGTTTCAGGAAGAGGTACTTCAATGTTATCGTAAAGTATGTCCCTTGGTGAATTAAATTATACCGGTTGCTTATTCTGTGCATACCTAGACCTCGATTGATTCATATATCTTCTCTCTTGAAAACGTACACATGTTACAATGTATATCGTACTACCAAGGCTTCGAATAATTTTTCCTTCCTGCCAAATTTCCTTCCCAGTCTTAAAGCTTTCAAGGCTGGAAAGTAAAGATTGGGCATTGCGCAGCGCAGATATATCAATAATACACTATATTATTAATTTTTTGTATGATCTGACCCTTGTAAAGCATGGTAGAGGAAGTCAGATACGTTCTAAGGCGTTATAATGAGCCGACCAATTTTCCAGTATTTTTATCAGTGGACCGTTTTACTATAATCAGCCGAGGGCGACACAGATTTATTTAAAATGAATTAGCTATACGTACTAGTAATGGTCTGTTGACGATGTAATTATTGTTTGGTAACTCAGCATTTTCTGAGAGAGGAGGTTGGGTAATATAACTTTAATCAGTAAGGACAACAAAATTTAAGAATCAGGTTCTGGCTTATGTAACTAGATATTTGTGTTCAGCAGCATATCAGCCTCAATAGATTATTTAATGCAGAAATCTAAAAGTTTTGAACTCAACATTATACTTCAAATGCAGATAGAATGTATTTTTGGATAGTTTGATTTTTTTTATTAGTAATTTTACAATAAATATGTATTGTTGATATATTTTTATATAAATGTGTATTGTCGGTAATTTTGATATTAAAATATATTTTTATACTTTTTTAGTGTTTTGTCTTGTTTGGTAAGGAGTTCCCAATTTGCCCATAGCTGGGACTCTCATAAGTACGATATACCCGTATCAGAATGGACCTAAGAATAACAACAATTAAGAACTGGTTCCACGCTCTTCAAACGCCCAACCTCTCGATCAGAACCTTTGCTGCATGATGTATTTTATCGTCATGTGGGGAACTAGTAGTTAACTAAAGTTCACATTGCTCTAGTAAAATAGGGAAAGATATGAAACCACTTCTCCAGAGGGAACCGGTCAGAGATAAAACCTATTAGATCAAAAGAAGAAAAATACACTCAGTAGCATCTTATTTGATTGAATATTTTGGAGATTATTAACCTTTTTAATAGTATTTAAATACAGAAAATATTTTGAGATTATAAGAATTTGTATATTTTTTTAT